>SMGU01010546.1:0-49703 GCA_004348175.1 Puccinia novopanici
ACGTACTTGTCGATGTGTGGCTCAAGCTCGGTGAAATCTTCAAGGACAACCCACTTGTCATGTTTGGCCTCAGCAACGAACCTCATGACCTGGGTAAGCGGTCCCGCCCCCGACTAGCCCACCTTCTTGCACTCTAACAGTAACTCACCTCACCTCTCCCTATGATTTCAAAAGACCTCACCAAGTGGGCAGCCACCGTGCAGCAGGTCGTGACCGCACTGAGGACCAAAAAAATCAACAACGTCCTCCTCATCCCCGGCGATAACTACACCTCCTTGAAGTCCTTCCCGCAGTGGTATCCTGTCATGAAAACTGTTTCGAACCCTGACAAGTCCCACAAGGGTTTAGTGTTTGAAACCCACCAAGTCAGTCTCCTCCCCGACGCTTTACATATTCCTCAAAAAGAAAATACTTGGATTGACTCGCCTTTTCCTGCGTTCTACCCATACCTAGTATCTCGACTCGGACGGCTCTGGAAAATCCAGAGAATGTGTCACCAGCCATGTAGACGAAGTCAAAGCGGCTGTGAAGCTCCTCCAGGCCGAGGGCAGACAGATGATCTTAGGGGAGACCGGCGGTGGCAGCACTGACAGTTGCAAGAAGTTCCTCGCTGAACTCATCGCCGCTGTAACAGACGTATGTTCTTCACTCTGAATAATTTTGTCAGGCCCGATGCTAACATGCTTTTCTATACCCTCTCCTTGCCGCTCCAGGCTAAACCCGCCGCCATCGGTTGGGCCATTTGGGCTGCCGGTTCTTTCGACAAGGTAATTCATCACTATATCACTATGCTTGTCTCCATAACTACCTAACGTCGAATATTCTCCGCAGAACTATGAGCTAGTCACTACTGTCCAAGACGCCACATCGGTTTGTTTCATTCTTTATTAGCTCTGCCCGACCTATCGACAGTTAACCAACTGACACCCCATGGGTCCTTCCAATCACACCAACAGCCAACCGGTTGGAAAGACCAAGAGAACTGGTTGTCGCTGCGGTCATTCATCGCCGCGGCTAAAGACTCGGCCAACACCACCGCCACCGACGCCTCCACCCAGAACCCCCAAAGCACCAAATCAGGTGAGCACTCTTCCCCATTCCTCCTCTAATACCCCTTTCACTCACGTCCTTACTTTCACACAGGCAAGAAAAAGACCACGTGTAGACGTCGCGTCAGAGTATAAGTTGTTCCTGGCACCGTCGCCCTCTTTCTTCTCGCCATGTACCCGGACGTGCAGCTTCTTAATCCGCTCATGTCCTGAAGATTTTTTTTTTTCACCTTTCCTTGTTCTCTCCTTGAAGTGTTCGAATACACCCATTTTTTCTTTCTTTCATGCGTCTTAGTCCAGAATCGCTTGCGACACAGATCTTGCCCATCTCGTGGGACTGACTCGCAAATGAATGTCGCTTGATGCTTGCCTGTAACTACCAATCCTTGGCCAACCTGCCTCACACCTCCAATGTGAACAATAAAAATAACTTCAAACATCTGTCATCAAAAATTGTTCCCATTCATGCCATTTCCCCAACTTCCCACGAGCAAGCAAGAATCTGGTTCAATGCAAAGGAGTGACCATGTCTGCTGCACAAAAGAAGCCTTCTGCACATGCCCAGGTCCCCAGGCCCTCCAGTCAAGAGGTTGAGGTCAAGTTAGCTGGCAAAATTGTACCTTTCCCGTACCTTTCCCACTCGAATGTTCCTTGGTTTTTGGCTGGCTTGAGTCCAGAAATTATGACTTGAAAAAAACACAGCCTTTTCATCATTGAAAGCAGCACAAGAGTTAGGATGTTGAGTCTTACAGTTCAGACATGAAGAGAAATTTTGCTTCTCTATTCACCTCGCGCAAAGCTGTGTCCTGTCACAGGATCAGTTTTCACAGTCCTGTTTCATTACAGGTCTAACATCCGCACGCGGTCTCATGCATAATATGCATGACAACAAGTCCCTCTCCGGTTTGATTCCGACTGTTGTACCCAACCCCCCAGTCCTTGCACCCAAAAAACCAAAAAACAGTCCGGTCAAAATACAAACTTAGGTTTCTGACATCCCATACCCATACCACATACATTTCTATGCACTACATCTTGCTTTGATATGTATGTCATATGAATGTCACAAAATCACTGAACATAACGCACCATCTGGAGTTTTCACACCGCTCAGCATCACGAGTCCTGTTGTATCAACTGAACGAAAAACTACAGTCTAGATCCAACCAACACACACCTCGAGCTCATCACCCTTTGCTGAATCTATCTTGGTCAGATCAAGTGAGTTTCCATTCCTTTTCACAACCCTGCACTCTTTGTCTTGACTGATCCTTTACCTTTACCATCATTAAGTTCAAGAAACACCATGTCTGAGCGCCATTGTCCCTGCACTATCTGTCAAGCAAAATTTGGAGAAAACGGCCCTTTTGTCACCCAACGTACAATTTCAAATCACCTGAAACACGAGAAAGCATCTTTGAAGTTGTCCACCACCCAAATTCTCCAAAAATACAGTCCAAAACAACCCACAAGAGAATTGGAATCTCCAACATGTTTGTATAATCTTCATCCTAATGAATCTTACCTTCTTTCAAATTGTACTGATCCTGCTTTCTAATTCATAGCGCCAAAACATTCAAACTCAACCCCAAACCAAAACAAATGGATAAGCATATCACTTGTGCTCGTTTGCTACTTGCATGTCATTGCCGGATTGTCGGAAAAAGAAGCCAAAATTACTTTGGTTTCAATCAAAACCATCCTTGAAAGCAGTCTCTCTGGGTCCAATCAAGCTAGACTGATAAAGAAGTTTCCACTCGAAATCCGCACGGCAATGAAATATCTCAACCTCAATCCAACAATATACTGAACCCTCTGTTGCCCCGGCTGCTTCAAAATATATCCAAAAGGCTCCACCAACATCCAGTTATGCAATCACAGAACAACAGCTCGGAGCTACCCTTGCAATTCACCTTTATTCAACCAACATGGAAGCTGCATCCGACAATATTCAACCCAAAGCCTTCAAGAATGGCTCACTAGATTTGTCCAACAAGAGAATATCGAAGATCTACTTCAGGAATCTGTCAATTATTCAAATCCTCAGCCAGAAACCCGTGCGCACCTGTGGGATGGATTGATTTGGTCTACTTTTCAGGACAGTGAAGGTTGTCCGTTCCATCATCGCTTTGGTAACCTATCCTTTGGAATATACGTCGACTGGTTTAATCCAATGGGGAACAAGATCTCTGGAAAGCACCATAGTGTTGGAGCCATCATCCTTTTTTGTCTTTCACTTCCAGCTAGCCATCAATATCAACTCCAAAATCTTTTCTTTGCTGGGATCACTCCTGGACCCTCAGAACCAACTGTTCTTCAAATTAACAACGTTCTCCTCTCACTAGTTGAAGAGCTTCACGTCCTTTGGAGCAAAGGAATCGAAATAAAAACTCCCAAGCATCCTAGTGGTTTATTGTTTTGTGCAGCACTTATTGCTGCTGTCTGCGATTTACCAGCCATCCAAAAGCTTATTGGCTATGCTTCCCACAGCGCCACAAAGTTTTGCTCTTTCTGTTACCTTTCCCATGACAACAATCGCTGCCTGAACTACAGCTCATGGGAAGTTTGAACACTCCAACAACACAAAGAAGAATCTTGAGCGTGGAAAGATGCTACAACCCATTCCAAACGAGAAACGTTATTCAAGCAATACGGTGTTTGTTGGTCAATACTTAATGAGCTAACTTACTGGAATCCCATTGAATTCACAGTGGTTGAGCCAATGCACCTAATATCTGGAATGCTTGAATGGCATGCACGAACTGTCTGGGGTCTAGATGAAACTGCTGCCAAGCTTAAGAAGGAGAAAAACACTTCCGAAATGCATCACCGACTTCGAACTGAGGACTATTTTGCTGAAGACAAATATGTGGGACTAAGGGAAGCTGAACAAAATCCATTTCTCAAAAGCCCTGGTATTGATCTTGAATCACTGCAAGATTCCTTGATGGAGATTTAACTAGAGATGGACAATGAAGCAAGCCACCTCAAAACTTCAAACATTTTTTCAACACAAGATTTGGCTACTATACGCCGCATACTAGCCTGTACGACAATTCCATCCTGGCTCAACAGACCTTCACTGCTCTTTGGTGACGCATCCGCTGGAAAGGTTTGCTCAGCCAATTGGATTACCTTCTTTACTATCTTCATGCCATTTGCTATTGTTGAATTAAACAAAAGCAAGAAAAGTGAATTTGTCAACTCGTGGTATCATCTTGCCATGCTTACTGAGATTGCAATGGATTATAAAACTAACGAACTTCAATCGCATAAATACCTCTATCACTTGACCACCTACCGATCAAACTTGAATGAAACACATCCCCATCTGAATCCAACTCTGAATCATCACATGGCTTTTCATCTCCCAAAGCAGTTGTCAAACTTTGAACCTGCAAACTACCTTGCATCATGGCATTTCAAAAAAATCAATGGTATCCTTCAAAAAATTCCTACAAACAAGAAAATGAGTAAGTGGTTCACATTCCTTTAATTTTATCTGGAATTCTGATTTTATCAAATGCCGGTTTTTTCATGTAGATGAGTTGGACTACACTATGTTGAAGCAGGCCATAAGGGCTTCCAACTTGGCTATCTTGTTGGAATCATCGGACCTGCCTCCATTGCTCAATAAAATTTCTCCCCTGTTTACTCAACAAAAGAAGTTATGATCAATACTTGGCGACATGAGTGAATTAAAAGAAAAATCTCGACAGATCAATGGAGATAAACTTTCTAAGTTCAAGTGTAACTTCAAAGTCGCTCCCCATCTGTATGAACGAATATTGGAAACAATGATCAGTACAAACTGCAACAGCCGATTCAATTATGTCAACGAGCAGAAGGGTGATTTTTCTTGGAATGATGTTCCAATTCCAAGTACTACAAAGACAATACATTACTTCAAGAACATGGGCCTGAATTATTCCAACTCAAGCGACAAAGGAAGCAGCAGAATCAAATATGAACTGAAGGTGAATGGTGATAGAAAGCAAATGTTTGGAAAGATTATTTGGATTCTACAACTTGCACTTCATGAGCCACTCAACCAAAACCAAAAAACTCACAAGGTCTACACCTTTTTTTGTGTTCAAAGGTTTGAGAAACTTGCTTTCGTGACAAAAAAAAAAAATCCTTATTCACAACTCCTCCCCAACTTCAACATTCACGTCTTTTACTCCCCCCCAATTCTCCCTGAGGATCAAGAAACTCGCTTTTGCGATCTTATAACCATGGATTGTGTAGTGTATCATGCAGCAACATTTCAGCATGATTCAGTCACTTTTGGTACTCAGCATGACATTCTTGCTGTGAAACCTTTGAGTCGTAGCCGCTCTGGTTTGTTTGAATAAAATTTTTTTATCATCAAGAAAAAATACATTATTATTAAGTCTTTCACCATCAATCGACCTTCGGGCCTCTTCCAGATTTGCTAAGCTGGACTACTTTGTTTTCGACTCATTTCTGGCACATTCAGTATGTAAAGACACTCTTGGAGCTTCTCCAATCTCATTAGGGCTGTAACCTATCATAACCAAGTCTCTTCCAGCTCATGAGAGCTGGAGATACTTGTTCCGAGCCCCTTCCAGCTCATGAGAGCTGGAGATACTTATCTGGTGCCCCTTCCAGCTCAGGAGAGCGATTTCAATCTTGAGACTGTAGATTAGTATTCATTTGGTTGTGGAATTAAATGATTCTTAAGTCCAGGTGACAGGAATATACCTGCCACCAATTCCAGGTGGCTGCCTGAGTGATCATAAACCAGTTCGTACAGACTCCAAAAGCTGCATGGGCTCCTTCCGAGCTTCCTCAAGCTCAGAAGAGCTGGATGACTCAAAAGCCGATCCCTTTCCAGCTCATCAGAGCTGGCAAGACAATTTCCCAGCTTCAACTGAGCCATAGTAGGGCAAGACCCTTATCAGCATTAGCGGCAATGGAAGAGTGTTTAATCTAGCCTTTCCATTTGTGCATGTCAATTTTGAGACTGTAGATTACTATTCATGTAGTTGTGAGTTTGATGAGTATCGGGGGAAAATGTTGGCTTTTCCAGCTTTAGGAGAGTGTGTTTGAGCAGAAATTGAATTTCCAGTAGTTAGAAGCAGTGAGCAGAGGTGTTGGGGCATACATCAATGAGTGTCAGAAGATTCTGTTGGTGTGGAGATGGGGCATAAAAAAAAGAGCAAAAGGCATAAAAAACATGTGGGAACAGTAATCAAGGTGATAACCAGACAGAGGCCATGGAAAATGCGGCAGAGCAAAGAAGATGCCTACAAAATTTCTTCATCTTCTTCCATCTTGATAAACCAACCTTCATCTGAATCATATTCTTTCTTCAAGATTGGATTGTCTTCATCGAATTCACCTCCTTCATCATTGTCAGAGTTTTCATTGTTGTTGGCCCGAGATCCTTGACCTTTGACAGTTTCAATGTGTGCTTTTGGAGGGTATACATGAAAGTTTGTTTCAGATTGAGGAAGAATTGTGTCGAAGTCTTCAATCATATCAAAGATTGTAGGTCCCATATGGAGTGCTTTTTTTTCAGCAAAGTTTTGTGCAGAAAGGAACTCTTCAGCATAGAAATCTTGAGGAAGGCCAATTGGTATGCGAGCAGTCTCATTGGGAATGACAGGGTCAGGTGGATTGCAAGGTTGGATTACAGCCTTGTTGCCATAAGATATCTTTTGGAGGTTTGGGCTAGTAGGAACACGCTGGACTCTTCTTTTGTTTTCAATCCAGTTGATGAATTCGGTGGCTTTGGCAGAGCGCCAGGTCAGATTCTTTGCTAATGCAACCACAGTGTTTTCTTCTGGTGCCAATTCGTCATCTGAATTGGCATACTTTTCATCAAACGGCTCAATGAAGCAATAATGGACACCTTGCTCTTGAAGGTAGGATTGGCGAGCAATAGATTTCTATGGACAGACCAATTTGTATCAGAGACGAATATGTATGAAAAGATGAGAGGTATGAGACTTACTCGTCTTAATGACTGGCGCTGGGTGTTCTTCTCTTGATCCTGAGCCAAGACTTTGTCCCCTTTCTTTCCACGTTTGAAGTGGCGCCGCCAACTTTTGCTGTGTTGCCAGTATATCGCCATGAAGATATGATTGTCCATTTCCAAGCTAGAAGCCTCACATTGAGCAATGAGACCAAAGCAACTGGTTGATAAGCCCCACTTCCAGACTCAAATAAAAAATTGACACATAATCTGATTAAAGCAATTGTCCCAATGCTTCTCCCAATCCATGGTGAAGCGAGTAATACCCCATTGTCACATGGCTGCATGGACATATCTAATGTAATCATCATCAACTTTGTTGTTACCTTCGATTGTAACAACCTCACGCTGTTGAATCCGTATGCCTGCCGAGTCGGTTGGGAACCCCTCTGAAACATCAAAGTATCCTTCAAGAGTGGATTGTTCTTTCTGAGTTGGGGGGCTTGGAACAGGTGAAGTTGCAGTGGGACGCTTCATCAAGCAGCAAGCCAAATCGTAGCAGCTTGCCTGTAATAACATAAGTATTGTTAGAGAATAATAATGCCAAGAATTCAGAATAAAGAGACTACTAACAAGAAGTTTCTTGCTGATATGGTCCAAGTTAACCGTATCTAGATCAAAGTCAGCCTTCTCTCATTGTAACTGCTGAGGCGTCAATGACTTGCGTGGGTGGGTGGATCTTGGTGTTGGGGTTGATGGACTGGCAGGCTGGACATGTACAGCTTGGAAAATTTTCTTTAAGTTTTCGATTTCATCCTTGAGTCTTCGGTTCTCCTCCTCCACAAAATTGAGGCGCTCTGAGCCACCTCCCGAGCTACCTTGGGTGGAGGCGGAGGCTGACACTCCAGCAGTAAAGGTTATTGTTGGGAGGGGCGACATTTTTTTAGACATGGAGAATTGTTGGAGGGTGATAAGAGAGGTGGTTGCGGGTGAATGGAATTGTTGGAGGGTGATAAGAGAGGTGGTTGCTGGTGAATGGTGGGAAGAGTAGATGGGATTCTGGGATCTCAACAGATGGGTTGGTGTTAGCTACAATGGTTGTACCTATGGGGATAGTAGGGGATGGTAGGTTGCATGCTGATTTATAGACTTTATATGACAAAAAAACCACAACTCAGCCGGTGATATTGATCATGGAAGATGAGAATGATCGTACATACTTACATATATATGCATCTGCAAGCATGCATACATACATTCTTGGTTGTTGAGTACTCAACACAGGTGATCGGAGGTAATGATAGCATGTGGAAGGCATTATGTATTTATTTATATGCATAGCTGTGCGCTATGGCTTGAGTTTTGTGTTGAGAATCATGGATGTCACAATGAAGGGTGACAGGTGGCAGGGCGCTTGCAGCCAACAACCGGTTGAGTGGAGCTGTGCTATAAGGACCCCCATGTCATGTCTAGATGAAAGGACTGTGTACCTGACCATGTGACATAACACAACTTTGCGCAAGGTGATTGGGGGGAAGGATATGCTGGCTGCAATGATCATACCCCCTGCAATTGTGCGTCTCACTCCTGAAACTGATCCTCCAAATGAATAATTTCTGTCAGATAGTAACTTTACACACTTTCTCTGTGGCATTCTGTATTTTCTCCCTCTTGCTTTTTATGTCTGTTCTGTATTTTCCTTTTTCAATTTCTCTGATTTGTGACTCTAGTACTCTATGTCTCTTTTATCAATTTTTTATTGCTTTTCTTTATTATCTTTCCATGTTTTGACTATGCTTCTTATTCATTTAGTTTGCTTTTATCTTCTCTATCTGTTTGTTTTCTTTGTGCTTGGTTTCATTTTGATGTGGTTGATGAGGGGGGAGTGTTGTGCTTTATACTATTTTTTAGTTTCTATCACTTTTATTTCCATACTTATATTTCCATACTTTCCCATATTTTCTCACCAACCAAAGTATGTATTAGTTTTTACATCTATATATCCTCCACTCATATGAAATCAATCCTCCCTTGGGGAGTTTTACACTTCATTCAAGTGCTATACGGTATATGGCTCAACATACAGAAGTAATCTGTGATTTGATGGTAGCTTCAAAGTGAGCCAAGCTAGCCATGGTTGGTCCAAGCATACTTGGGTGTATGGTTAGTTTTGAACCCGCATGGAGTGACTTGTTCAGGAAATCAGTAGTCAGGTGGGCAGTCTCTAGTGAGGGAATGATACTCGGGGGATTGAGGGATGTATCCCTAAGTACCATGAAAGATTATACTCCCATGGCCAACAGATTTCATGTGGATCTTCTGTTGGAAGTCTAAATTATCATAACAAATGCCAGGAGCTATTAACAGAGATTTTTCAATTGAGAATCTCTGGATCTCTGGATCAAGCCGGATTCAGCTTCTTTCCCCAGAGAATTCAGTGCAACATGACCTGTCTTTCTGGATGAGCATAAGCCCAGGTAATTCAAGTAGGGATTGATCAAGGGCAATTGACACCAAAAGCCACCATGGCACAGATTGTCAGTGTAATGTGCCATTGAATAAGTAAGTTAGAAAAATGGAACATCAATGGGAGCTCAGATCCCTTTGGAGAGCAGAACTGACCATCTCAGCTTTGACCAATTGCCTAGTTTGGGGATCTTTGCTCTGGGTGAGGAAACACCTTTGAGGTCGTTGATGTTGTCTTCAGTTAAGCTGAAGTGAGTCTTTGGCAATGGTGTTGACTGGTCAACACTAGGACTGAGCCTGGCCAAATAATCAACTTCTTCAGATGGCAAGGGTATCTCATTCAAGAGACTGCTGGCCTCACCACATTCAAAATCTTCTTGGTTATCATTTTCTGGAACCCCTGCCCTTTGAATATCTATCCCATGGAGCCTGGCAAAGAATTGGTATAAGAAAGGCATCTGCTTTTTCAATGCTTCATTGAAAGATGTTCTTTCCATGTTGATCAAGAAGTTGACCTTCAGGCATTTTGAGTTGACATATCCTCCATTGGAGTAGGAACCGCTCTTGGGCCTCTGAGAATGTTCAATTTCAATGGCCTAAAGTCATATATATGAGAACGTTTGCATAGTTAAGGTGTGAAGAGTAGGTGGATACTAACCTGGTGCAACACAAATTCTTCCAAGTTGGCCTGGCCTTCTGAGCTTGCACATGCCAACTCTTTGATTGAAAGGAGAAGCCGCTCTGTTGATGGCCATCTGACAACACTCCAAAACCTGTGGCAGAAAGCAGCATTCATGGTGGTGTGGTTCAGAAAAGCAGTTATAAAGCTTTTGGGGTCATTTGGAATGACTCAATGTGCAAGCAAATTGATACAATTTTGTCCTCCATGGGGATTTGAGGGGGTCTGGAGGAAGCCATTGATAAAGGCAATAAAGCTACTCAGAGTGATCAGCCTATTCAAGAGGTTGTTTTGACCTGTCACCTTTGGTATTTCTGTGTCATAACTGGTCTAGGCAGTATTCATGGGACATAACACATCTGAGAGGGATGATATGTTGTGGAAGATCATGTTGGAAATCCTATGTGTATCTGCAGCAGGCCAATTGTATTATAATGTTGAACTCAAAACAAGTCAAGGAAGCAGAAGATAAATTTATTAGGCTTTATAAATGATAGTAAATCAACCAGGCACTTAGGAACTGTGAAACCAGGTTGAGCAGAAAGGTGAGTTTGAGGCCATTTTGCAGGCATTGGTTTGGTTTCAAGGAGCTAGTTGCAGTAGGACCGCCAAGATATATGCATTTGGAAATTGTAACCAGCCAAACCTGAAAAAGGCTAGGGCTGCAGTGATCTCATAGGCTGTAAGTCCCTCCTCCGGTTGGGCAGTCCTTCTAGCTGATGTGTGATGAGACGGAAGACACACACAACTATGGAATTACTTGGATAGTAGAAGTGGTACAACTTATATACATGCTCTGAAAGGGGCCTAGGTGAAACCCTATGGTGACCCAGCTACTGGGTCACAACACTAGCCACTTGGGTGTTAGGAGGGAGGGGCTTAGTTAAGTTCAAATAGAACTTATGTCATGAAAAACTCAAAATATGAAGTTGAATTTTTTTTTTCTTAATCCCAATAAATAATAAATGTGGAATCTGGATGTGCTTAATTGATCCAAATTTAATTGAGGATATCATTTTTGGGCTAACTTTCATTATTTTTTTTATAATTATTATTGATCATTGGTGCATCATGGAATTAAATAAACTTTCTGAACAATAATTGAAATTATTCCCATGGTGGGAGTGAATGGAGTTACCTTAAAAATAATCCACAATGGAATTGAAAAAACAGAGAATTGGATGATAAGAAGGTGAATGATTCATGTGCATCATTTGTCAAATTCATGTCTTCATATTCAGAAGGAAAATCAGCTTGCTTTAAATATTTTTTTCATAAGTCTTCACTTACTGTGCATGAAGGTATCCTGAAGTGTCTGCATTTCAGATACATCTAAATTTAATCTTTTTAACTTTGGCTTAAGGACTTCCCAAATTGATCATAACTCCATATACATATGTCCCTTGTGATCCATATTGAAAATCTGCACTAACAAACCCGCGTAGTCCTTGCACAGAGTTTAGCACACATTTTGGAGGGCTGAGGAAGGCCCTCATTGTAAATCAATCCTTTGAATTTTAAAATGATTCTCTGAACAAGAATTCAAGTGAGGGGTACCTTAACTCCTTTCCTGTTATACATAATATTTCCGCAGGGGAAAAATCAGTTTGTTTATTCCTTTTGTCTCTCTCACACAAAAATTTGTAATTTACCAGGTTGCAGATGATGACCATCATATGGGAAACATTTAACTACTTCTCTTTGGGATATGTTTAAAAATACTTTCAACCTAACTCCCTGAAAACTAGAAGCTACAGCCCTAAGTTCTTTGACTTCATCCCATGTGGATGATGACTTAACATAGTTCAGGTTATTAAAAAACACTTGACTAGTTAATAACCAACTATTTTAGATGAAGCAAGGTCACAATCCCATGTCCACATTGTTACTGAGGGACTGCTCCCCTTCTAAGAAAATAAAACCTAGTTTCTGCTTTCCAGAAGACTGCATTATCTTTTTCCAAATTCATCAGCTTCACATAGTACCTAGAAGGTAGCCTAATTATGAATGAAGCAGGCTTTCTCCTATTTATCACATGAAAGGCTCTTGCTCAGCAGATACACTTTTCTTAAAAGATACCTCTCATTTATTTTCCCATGTACTGGCTTACAACTCAAAAACAAGGCAAACTTCCTTTGGAAAGGTCCAAGCTTGAACCTGTGTGTACACAACAAGGCTATTTCCCAGTTCACCTTTTTACTGGCAGGTTCCAGGCGAGTAAAATGAAAGAACCACCAAGATGGCAGTATAGCACGGAAGTATTTCAATAAAAAGTGAACCTGGATTTTTTATCTTTCAAGAAAGAAATAGAAAGCTTTGCATCAATTCTTGCACAGAGCTATGTACTATGAGTTTGAGATGAAAAATACCATCTGGAGGTTCATGTTTGTTGAGTTGATGAGAATGAAATAATGAGATTTGCCTGTGCATAAGGTATGTTGATGGATCCTCTTTAAAATGTAGTAATGCTATTTAGCTATCATGGTTGGCTTCAGTGGAATTGGAGACATTCAAATGGGTTAAGCCCTAGTTTGTTGAGATTTTTGATGGTAGCAGTGGGCCCTTGCTAGGTTTGGACTGGGGCTGTCAAAAAACATATAGAAAATATTCAGATGAGAATTCACATAATGTTATGAGTGCAAATTCTTACAGCACCCAAGCTTAATTGGTTGGATGTTCCAGATGGTGATGTATTGAGGGATGGCTTTCTTTGTTATGTTGAGTTTGGAACCATCACTGTCCATCAAAGTTTGCATGCCTTCAAACAACCATCTGCTTGAGTAAACCTGAGCCATATCACTATGTTGGGTTTTGCATCTAAGTTCAGCTGGTTTGGTTTATTCAACACAAGCCTCAATAGCTTCAAGACATTCTTGAAGCCATCCCTCAATAGCTTCAAGACATTCTTGAAGCCATCTGATAGCTTCAGGTGTACATACAGTTTCTGCAACCATGATGCTGAAGCAAAAAATGTGATTGGATGGATGCAAAAAGTTGTAAAGGTTTGCAAGATTGTGATGAGAGTGTTGAGATATTAATGAGACTTAGCGGGATAGATGCTCAGTTTTATTTTGCCACATGCTGAACACTTATCATTTTCATGGTGTTCTCACACTATGAAATTGTTGTTCACCCCTCAGTGTGGGAATGGGTTTGTGTGTTGGTTTTGTTCATGAATGCAGAAGTAAGATGTTTCCTTATCCATGCAATTCAATCAATTTAAGCATGTTTTACCAATTGAATCAAACGTTTAATTGCATTTGCCAAAGTGGAGATTCCCATTGCAAAAGACCAAAACTCCTGAAAAAAAATAATAAGAAGAGTGTCATGGTAGACAAAATGAATTAATGCATCACTTATGAAAATCAAGAAATTACTAGTATAAAAAATAGGAGTAGACGTAAACACACAGATTTGGTTTCAATTAGATGTATTTGATTGATTGTGGAAAATACACCAGGCATGTTTGGCCTCATCTGAAATGACAATTTTCTTCCAACGTCATTGTTTCTGGATTAGCTTTGCTTATCTGAATTCATGTAGGCCTGTTTTCTAGCAGGAAGTGTTTTTTGACATTGATGGTTTCTTTGATTCTCAATTGAAAGCAATTAATATGAGTTTGTCCACCCCAGCATGCTTTCCTGTATGCATAAACTGTTATGGTTTGGTTGATAGATAGATTGATTGCATAATCAATAGCTCAAACAGGTCGCTATATATATGTATGTACATGAATGTGCTGCGGCGTAGTCGACCACTAGTGACACTGTGCGTGGTGTCACAACACCCCCTGTCGACAAGGCCGTAGTTTAATAAAAAGAAAAGAAGATGAAAAATAAGAAATCTATGGGAGACACCGAGAGATAGGAATATAGACTGGCGATATAGGATCAATTGAGAAAGAAAAAATTGTTAGTCCAAGAGCTATTCTCCCCGAACTTTGCATGCGAGAAACGCATGTTTGTCTGGAGTCAATGCTTTTGTCAGTATGTCAGCAATCTGTTCATTAGTCGGTACCCAGGAAAGGGTTGCCTTGTTTTCAAACAATGCTTGATTCGTGATATAAAATTCACGGTCTGTGTGCCTCGTTCTCTTATTGGAACTGTCATCCTTGCCTACTTTGATGGCGGCCTCATTGTCACAGATAAGATGACCGATGAACTTCTTACCAAGGATATCTATTATAAGTTGTTGAACCCAAAGCATCTGCCTGGTAGCCATTCCAAGTGCCATGTACTCGGCATGGCACGTCGATGCCGCAACTGTATGTAGTCGCCTAGCTATCCACAATATAGGAATATCATAAAAGGAAAGAAATACCCCATAAGATGATCTTTGATACTCGCCCCCCATCCAGCATCACTAAAGCATTTCAAAGGTTTGTCAGTCTCTTTGGGTGCAGGAATAAGAACTTGTCTTTGGAATTTGCGATATAGTTTACTACATGGCGGAGTGCTTTCCAGTGTACGTGTGTCGGGCTGGAACTGAATCTTGCCAGGTAGTTCACTGCAAAAGCAATGTCAGGCCTCGTGCCCACTGCTAAATAACTCAGACTCCCCACGAGGGATAGATAGTCAGTAGAAGAGGAGGGATCTCCTTTGCCTGCAGTATCGGTGTCAGCAGTAAAGCCAGAAGGCAGCGGGGTCTTGGCAAGAGATTTTTTGTCCCAGTGATCCATAAGCAACTTATCTATCAGTTTCTTCTGTCGCAGTGTGAAACCATCACGATCGCAAGTGACTTCAACTCCTACAATTGTTTCAACGCCCTCTTGCCATTTGATTTCAAGACAATCCTTGAGATCTGCCTCAAGTTTGTGTAGGATTGCGTTGTTGGATCCCGTCACTACACCATTGTTGACATGCACCCAGATCGCCCTTTCTGTGACTCGTGCTGCAAAATGTATAAAGAAGAATCAAATTGGCTGGGGATATATCCAAGGCCTTTCAGTTTGTTCTGTAGGTGTTTCCACCAGCAGTGGGCCGCTTTTTTTGTCCCATAAAGTGCTTTCTGAAGTTTGCACGCGTAGCCTTCAGGCACCTCCAGCCCTTCTGGTGGTTGTACGTAGATCTCCTCGTCGATAGGAGAATGAAGATACGCTGCTACAAAATCAAAGGAGTAAACAGGCCACAAGCACTTGGCTGCAACCGTCAGGAGTAACCGAAGCGATACAAATGTGGCGGTTGGTGCAAAGGTATCCAAGAACTCAACCCCTGCTATCTGTGCGTAGCCTTTCGCTACATACCTAGCTTTCAGCTTGATGAGCTTCCCGTCCGCATTCCGCTTTTCAACAAAGACCCACCGGGCCCCCATGACTCGTCTTCCCGGCGGGACTAGTTGGATTGTCCAGATCTGATGTCGGAATAGGTTCTGTAATTCTTCTTGAATCGCCTTGAGCCACTGTTCCTTCTCTGGATGTTTTAGGATGTCCTTATACCTCTTTGGTATTGTGTTGCTTGGTGACTTGCTAGCGTTAGCAATCCGATCCTGAAGTTTTTCCTGTTCAGAAACTGTTATTTCATCCTTGAAGTCTCCGAGCGTCATCGCCATCACGAAGCGTAGAGCACGCGGTGCCTGTGCAGAAAGAGAAGGGTCTACCGACGAGTTGCCCGCTAATTGGAGCTGTGGGTCTAAATCAGGGTTAGGTAGTTGTTTGCCGGTGGACAATTTCAAAGGATCATCAGCAAAACGAGCCCACGCAGAGCTGATCAGTTTGTTTGATTTCGGCACCCAAAATAGCCACCCTTGCCGCCGTCTAAGTAACCAACTACAAAAGCCTCTTGAGCTCTGTTATCCAGACGCAGTCGTTTTTCTGGAGGCGTTATTGAAAGGCCCTCGAGCCAAACACCCTCATATGATCAAGGGAAGGACGATAACCAAAGAAAGCCTCAAAGGGAGTTTTATTCCCACTCACTTTGTTAGGTATCCTGTTGAGGGTGTAATTTGCCCATAGGAACGCGAAACCCCAGAAATTTCGGGGCAGGTGACTGTCAGTCAGCAATGAGCGCCCCATGTCAGACACAGTCCTGTTGTATCTTTCAATCGATCCGTTTTGGTAGTGATGATAAGGCAATGAGCGTTCTGCCTTGATACCTTTGCTCTTCAAGAACTCTGACAATGCCTTCGACTCGAATTCCCCGCCATTATCTGATTGAATGCACTTGACCCTCTTTCCTGTCTCTGTTTCAAAACGATTGACTTGGTTAATCAGTAGTATTGTTGCTTCACTCTTCTTACTTAAAATTTTAACTTCACTATAGGAGGTGGATAAGTCTCTGATAGTCATGACATATTTCCCTTTGTCAAAGGTTGGAACTTCGAAAGGACCCATCAAATCGCAAGCAATGATATCTAACGTATCGACTGGCCTGTAAGTAGGCGATAGCGAATTGGTACGAGTGCCTTTGGCTATCATGCACACCGGACATTTAATGTCACCCTTAGGTATGCTTGTAGGAAGTCCAATACCCAAGTTGAGTTTGATCATTTTTCGGATTCTCCTAAGGCCAGCATGCCCGAATAGGCAGTGCCAAAATAGTAATTGGATTTCATCCTTAGATAGGTCAGATGATTGCCAACTGAAATCATATTTCGACATAGGGAATTTAAAAACGAAATCAGATGAAGACACATTGGACGGATCAATAGAAGTAGGAGCAGAGGCATTAATGATGGGAGTGATCTCGATAGTATGCGGCATAGGAGTTTGAGAATAAGATTGAGAGAAAGAAACATGAGTATGAGGGGAAGCGTCGTCAGTGACCCTAATCGGCCGAGGCAGTATCCAGCACGTCCGCTTGTTGTCCATAGGACTCTCGAGGAGAATACTTCCTGTTTCTGATTTGAACAGAAATTTGTCCGCCTGTGAATCATATTCAATGATCAGCTTAGCCCGTCGGAGAGCCGCAGGGGAGATGAGCGTAGAGCGAGCCTGCTCACAGAACATTACACCCTTAACAGAGACAATTGTTCCATTCGTCCCAGGAAAACTCATCGTTCCGATTCCTGTGATAGCGTTACTGCAACCGTCAGTTGCCACTTTCAAAGGGATAGGGTTTTTTAATAGGCGAAAATCAGACAAGACTGACAAGTCATTAGTCAGGTGATGGGAAGCCCCTGTATCGGAGATGACTTCAGGCTCAGTTCCAATAGCATCTGCAGTGGCTTCACCATTTAGCTGAAGCTCAGCAATCTCGTCCTCAATGCTGCCTACTTCCACATTTTTTGCAGCCATGCCAGGAGATTTGCCATAGTTAGGCCTGTAAGAGTCATATTTACGGCTCGCATTTGCGGCTGATTTCTGGTGAGAGCTTTCCACACGAGCTGATTGTTGCTGATTAGGGTTTTGTGGGTTCTGAGTCGGGATCATGTTGCTGGGAGAAAAATCCCTGGCGGGTAGGGATACTGGGATAAGGAAAGGAATTGGTGAACGGGGCGAAGTTTGGGGAGACAACGATTGGGCAGTATGGTGGGAAGTTATAAGGGGAAACAGTGGGATAGGGTTGGCGTTGGAATTGAGTGTTGGGGCCCCGAGGTGGTATGGGTTTCTTACGATGAGGACACTCAGCAGACCAATGGCTGGCCTGCTTGCATATGTGGCAATTGCCACTTCTGGCCGCGTTGGCAGAGACTTCGTGGATTCGCTAGTCATTTGGGTTGATGAGGGCGTCATTTCCGGTACGGATATGTTGAAGGTATTGGGAGGAGTGGAATGGAGTTTTGGGAATCAGAGGAGGAAGAGAAGGAAAATTGGCGTTTGACGTTATAGTGAAGTTTCAGTAATTCGTCAAAGGTGGGAGTTGTCGATGTAGGGGACGAGTAAATGATGTTTTCGACTCGTTGAGAGAATTTGGTCTTGACTGGTCCCTCCTTTAAGTTGAGTTGGAGGAACATACCAAGTATGTGATCGGCATCAAAATTCACATTGAGATCTTTCAGATCCGACACGAGATCACGCATAGCCGCTCCGTATGCTGCGGTATCGGCGAATGAGTCGGGCTTGAGGTCCCTAATAGCCACAAAAGTTGACAGTTGCGCGGATCGACAAATGGATGAGAAACATGCCTTCAGGGCAGAAAAGATGTCGTAGCAGGATTTATGAAGAGTAAGCTCGTCCTCGAGTGATTCGTGGACCGAGTTCAGCATGATTGCTCGGCCAACCTTCTCATTGTGAATATTCGAGTTATTCTGTTTGGTGAAGAAAGAAGCGTCGTAAATGAAGGTGGACGCCAATTCTGAGATGCGTCGAGCCCACTTGCAAAAGTTAGACCCGTCGGCGAGTAGCTTGTCTCTCAATCGGATCTGATTTACCGCAGCATGAATAGTGGTCGCCGTGTTCTTGCGATCTTCAGCTGCAAGACGTCTCAGACACAAATCCTCAATGGTACGGTCCAGTTGATCTTGTTGTGTCTGGATGAGAGTCGGAGCAATGTTATTTGTTGGGATGATGGTGTTGTCGGTAGCCGAGGTTGTTGTTGGATGTGTTGGGGCGGTGGTGTTTGTTGATTTGAAGGAAAATTTGGGGGGGTAGGGAAAAGGAAAGTATGGATAGGGATAGGCATAATGATGATTGGAAAAATTGGGCATAGGCGGGGCTGGGGGAAATTGGCGGGTGGGGGAACTGATGGATTTGAAGAGGAAGGAGGAAAAGGTTGTAGGTGGGAGTATATGGTGGGTGTTGGGGGGGTTGTACGTGAAAGATGAACTGAAATAGTACGAGCTATGGAAGCCTCGTACCAGACAAGAGAAAACTTTAAGCTTGTAGATACTCCAGACCACCGAGGTGTCCGTACTGGTTGACCTGCCAAAACTGGCCAGGAATAGGTTTAGGAACACCACGAGACACCCGCAATGGAATGTTTTCAGCTTGCGACAAGGTTTCAATCCTGTCGGTACCTCGCGACCTTTGCGTCGCTACTATAACAGATACTGGAGTTTATATATGTGTAAGGAATGTTGAATTTTGAAGAGGAATGGCGAAAATCGAGAGATGAGCGAGAATTTTTAAGGGATCATAACCTGTTATGGTTTGGTTGATAGATAGATTGATTGCATAATCAATAGCTCAAACAGGTCGCTATATATATGTATGTACATGAATGTGCTGCGGCGTAGTCGACCACTAGTGACACTGTGCGTGGTGTCACAACATAAACTAGATTTTATTCAGTGAAATCCATTGGATCTTCAGATTCCAGTACATCTTCAGCTTAGTATAATAGATTGTGCAGAGGGGCTATAGTATAAGAAGTTATGTCAAGTTGCCTAGTTCCTGGTATTTCTTCAAATTTTTAAGAAAGCTTCTTCAACTTGTTGGACAACCTTGTTCAAGATTTGAAAGTTAATTTGATGGAGAATTCAAATTTGGGGCTGACTTGGACTGGTATTTTCTTTGTCATTCAAAACAGACTTAACATACTTTTAAATTATTACAAAGGTTTAACTTTTGAAAAGGTGGCTTTTGGTTCTGCAAGATTATCTTCAGAAAATGTCAACAATAATTAAGCCATAACTATGCAAATTTATTGAGAATCCAGCTTAAAACTGTATATACCCATAGTGCCCCATTTTTATCCTTTTATTTCTTCCTCCAAAAAGTTTTGAAATAAAAGACAATAAGCATTTCCTTTGGCGTATTCATGGCTTCATAAAACATCTTGTTCATACTTTATTTGTCAATATTAGTGGGTTTCAAATTAGACTCTGACAGGCATGCAGATCTTTTTTCAGAAAGTAGAAAACATTGAATTGAAGGGGTACAGTATAATTTTGGAGGAGGGAAGTGAAACATATGAATTCTGTTCTGCATGCATTCATTCACAAAAATCTTGAATGAATTCAGGCAGAAGGATTTGCAGAAAATATTTTCTGCAAAATGGTCTGCATGCATGCACAACTCAACTTTGAAACCCACTATTGACATGATTTCATGGGACCAGTTTTGGGGCATTTATAAAAGACTATATTTTTGTATGACTCAACTGGTTTATCTCTAAGCTGGTGAAGCTGAGGACAAAAAAGGTCAACACTTCAACTCCTGGAGAAAGAGGACTGGAAATAAGCTGTGATACACTAGCCATCTCTGGATGACTCAACAGAGGGTCACTGGGAAGATGTGAATCTATACCAGGTCCAGATTTATTTGGTCACAGAAGTTCCTGGCTTTACTGGAAGCTCCACCATGCGGTGCCAAAGGATGGTTTCATGACCAGTTATCAGAGCCTGATCATGAGTGTTGTTAAAGAATGATACATTGGCCATGGTATTCACATATTTGTTGATAAAATTGTGGTTTTTCTGATTTCTTGATGTAAATAAAAAGTGGGTTTCTTGCCTGTTTCAAGATGTCACGTTGTTTCTCTGAGCTGAGAAGTTTTTGTGTGCCAGTACACACATTTAGTACATTCCCTGCATGGAAAGTGGTTGACTAACATGGGACAGTGGTTAGTCATGCAGCAGTTACATGATTTTTTTGGCAAATTTTTGTCAGATTTTTCATTACAGTTGAACCTCAATGACATGAAATTCCACATCTATATTTCAAAAATTAAATTAGTGCAGATTTTTTTAATCCACTATGCAAATGAAAAATTTTCACAGCTATCATGGAACTAGCCCCTTAGTTAGGATAAATATTCTGTATTAACTGAACTACTGCATTTTTCTATGTAACTATCTTGTCCTAAATGTTTTAATCAGTTTTTAATTATCAGTTGTTGCACAAAATTGAGCTTCTACACTCATCTGAAACATATTTATCACACAATTAATGCATATATATCATACAACTAGTGAATATTTATCAGACAATTTGTGCACATTGAGGTGTCATTGTTATGCTTAAACCAGAATATCTCATTTGTATTTTTTATCTCTTGCCTACTCAAGTAAATCTTTGTCAATAGTATGACAATAAAATAAAGAAACATGTGTAATTTTTGGAATATGAATGTGGAAATGAATGGAAGATAAGCACAGAGGTTCAACTGCAATGGAAAATGTAACAAAAATGTACTAAAACAGTCATCTAACTGCTGTATGACTAACCACTGTCCTGTGTCACTCAACCACTGTCCATTCTGGGAATGTACCACTGTCCATTCTGGGAATGTACTTGATGTTTGTAGTGTGCTATACAATGTGTTGAAAAAGTTTGTGAGAAAAAAATATCATGACCATTCTGTGTCATAACAGAGATATCCTGTACAGGATAAGCAGATGTAATCAATATTGTGAATATAATCTTGTGTGGGCTCCAGTTGGACACACAAGGTCATGTTTGTCCTTGGCTAAGGGATCTCTGTCAGAGATCTTATGGCCAAGGGTTGGTATTGTTTCTGATGCATGAAAGGGTCTTGCTTGGTGGTGGTTC
Organism: Puccinia novopanici; assembly: GCA_004348175.1. Classification (NCBI taxonomy): domain Eukaryota; kingdom Fungi; phylum Basidiomycota; class Pucciniomycetes; order Pucciniales; family Pucciniaceae; genus Puccinia; species Puccinia novopanici. Next base: position 21,504 of record SMGU01010546.1, read on the forward strand.
ATAAGCAACACCATAATCCTTTTTTTGGATGTGATCAAGGAATGAGAGCAAATTGTGCTGGTGAGTCATTATTTGTGTAACACAAATTGGGACCAAATGAAAGGAGGAACATGTCCACTGCATGTTTCAGGTGATATTTTTGTGAAAGATTTGGAGATAGGCAAGGATGACCAAAACAGCATTTGGCTAGACACCCATTAACACAGAGAAGCATGAAAACAATGAATCAAGGTGAGGGACCAAAGAAAACAGCTGTGTATTCTCATTGCCAGGTTGGATGATGGCCAGGGGTTGTCACAAGTAGCATCAAAAGTGAGGCTGCATGAGGTTGAGGACATGCTTTATTACCCAACCACCAAGTTTCCACTAGAAATGTAAGAAGCCCCCATGAATTCCATCTCAATGAAAAACATAGACAGTCTATTTGTCGAGGTATCTGGAGAACCATAACCCAAGAGGGACAGAAAAGGTATTTATGACAAAGTGGCACCAAGAAGGTTTTCATACAGGATAGCGCGTTCTGAAATCGAAACAGGAGGGATAGTATGCTGTTATCTACCATTCAAGAACCAGCTGGCAGGCATTAGTTGGACACAAGTTAATGAATTGATAAAGGAAGATAGTTACTTAGTGGCTATCTTGGGAAGCTCATATGTCTCGAGAAGAGCCATGTTGGTTCAAAGGAATAAGGATAATGGAACCTTGCCATGCATGAAGAGATAATTGTCCAAAAAACTGTCAAATGAGGAAAATAAGACCTACCACCTTTCCCCAATCTGCATCTGCATGCATCCCAGAAAGCCTTCACATTAGGAACTGTTGCTCTGGGTATCTTGTGTTCCCTTGCTAAGCTATCAAGTTTTCCTTGGAACACTATCTACTTGCAGTCAAAGTCAATGTTGTCCTTGCCAGCAGCAGTAGGGGAACTTGGTTGGCCTTTTGGGCCTCACTCGTGGGGCAAGGCTCCAATTTTTCTGACTCCCAATCAAACCACAAGTGATATGACTCCCTGTTGATGACAATGGGACCATTGCTATAATATGAGGTTATCACTCAACTAATTCTGGAGTTTCAATGTATGTTACTGAATGTCACTTGACATGTATTCCCCTCACTTTTGGCATGGTGGTGCAAGCAAGGTGATGATCCAGACAGCCAAATCAGTGTTTGATGGAAAGCTGAACAAAAAAGGAGCCAAACAATATTTGCATTACACAAGAGAAAATGTTGAGCTTCTTGCTAGCATCTGGAGCTCACAGCATAAAATCCCAATCAACCCTGCAAGATTATTGAGAAGACAGAAATATATTACATGATTATTATTGATGATGAACGGGCCCCACAGCCCACTCTCTCAACACTATCTAGTCCTGGTGGCAGGTGAGTGTCATGTGAAACCTAACTTATTAGGTCACAACAATTATGGCTGAAATTACAGCTAGCCATAAAGCTGTCTTCAACAGACTTAGCCTAGAACCAATGATCACAACTCAAGCATGTTTCAATGCCCTGTACCTGTTAGATTCAAAGGCAGCTCAGTGGGTGGAAAATTTTTATTCCGGATCCCAGTGTAATCAATCAGCAAAAAGGGAAAAACTCATCCAGAAATGTAAACAGGATTTGTGGCTTCCTGGCTCAAAAAAGAAGAGGAAACCTGTGAGAAAGTTGGCTTACATGGGTCACATCTTGGTCAAAGGATTGGCTTTCAAACCCCCATTTTGAGTCTGCATTGGATGCAAGCATGACATAAGCCATTAACAGGGGTACTGCTCAGGAGATAGGAAGATGTTTGGCAGGAATTTCCAAACAACATTAAAGGATTAGCACAATTCACCAAACACTGCCTTGTTTCGGCCTATATCTTGACTGGCTTAATGCAGAGGAAGCTATTCAATTGGGGCCATCAAGCTGGTCTCCCTGAACCTGCTGCCCACTCATTGCTACAAGGTCAAACTGCTGCCAACTCATTGATACAAGGTCAAAAATATGTACCTTTTTGGGATCACTCCTGCAGCCCTACTGAACCAAGTCTTGAACAAAATCATTCACCTCCTGAGGCCAATTGTTTGGGAATTTCAAACCCTTTGGATGGCAGGCCACTTTCTTTAGCTCAACTGCAACCTTCCCACAAGGCAGGACCATATCTTCCACTTCATAGCAGACCTTCCTTTGTGAAGCAGCAGCATTTGGAAGCCATCAAGCAAATATATTGTTTTGTTCATTTTGCCTGTTGGAAAAGGATATTGAGGAGACAGACCTTTCCAAGTTCCCCCTCTATAATCATGATCAGCACAAATATATAAACATACATCTCATTGTCATCCGACAATGAGAAAGGAATAGACAGGGAGTAGACCTTACCTAGCTGGGAGAGAGGAGTGCTCCCTGCTTGACTAGGGATAAGAACTGAAGAGACTATATATTTAGATTGTGGGGGTCACTCATGTTATGGAGTAGTTTTTCACTATTAGCATACATTAAAGTTATGTATTTAGAATATTCTTGCATTGAGGTTCTAATTCTCCAAAATACTCTTGTGCTGGGATGGTGGCAAACTCTCTTCTTTTCTTCACTCAATTTTTTACGCTGTCATCACAGGTAAGCACTGCTTTACTTTTTTCACTCTTTCCTCTAGCTCATCTTGTTTCTTTTCTCTTTTTTGTTTTGTTTGTATTTACATAACTGATGAAGAATGGATGAAATATACACTTGATTTTACACCGTCATCCCAGAGGTGTGAGGTCGTAACAACGTATGTGTGTGGAGCCCCAATCCAGGTGGGCTTCACAAACGCTCAGATCCTCAGTCTACTAGATGCTTTTCAAAAAAACTGTTGTTGAGAAAAATGGCTTTGTGGCACGCGCAAAAGGGAAAATTCAAAGGGGAATCCAACTTCCACATTTTCACTGGCAGCAAGGGTTGGGGACAAGGACACCAACCCATACCTTTTCAAATCAAGGGCAATGTGGTGAGGGAGCTGGCACTGAAGGGCATCTTGCGGATGACTTTTGACTGGATGGCAAATGGGTTGGACAAGTCTGCTTGGAACACGGCAGTGGGGGAAGTGATCACCAGAAATTCTGTTGATTGGCTATGGTTGCCAATGCCAATATCAAGTGACCAGGAAATGCAAGCCTATCAAGAAACAAAGCAATACAAGTTCCAGAAATTGTGCAGCATTAGCTTGAGGGAAAGTGCAGAGAAATCACTCAAATTCCAGGCACCACCCCAGACACCAGGAAAACAAGCTGTTCAATGCACAGTTTGCAAGATGACGTATGAAAGTCAGCATATTTCTTTGTTCCTCTGCTGACAAATATCCTCCGTGTTGACCCATTCCTGTTGTGTTTCTCAGATTTTTGAACAAAGATACCTAATGGCTGTCAAGGTTTTCCCAAGAAATCTTGACCTGGCAGCTGTGGTTGAGAACAAGGATTGTGTGTGAGACATTGAGGAGGCAACCAATACCTTCTGGTTTGGGAAGTTGGTGCTTGGAAAGACTATTCACTCATGCAGGTGCTACATTACTTGGGCAAGATTGCTCTGACTCAAGCAAAGCATCACAAGACAAAAGTGGTCAACAATTGAGTGAACCGTTGATCCAAAAAAAAATCTACTCCTGCAAGGGCATCAATCAAGTCCCCTGCAATCTTCCGCAAGATGGCTACAGCAAGCTTTGGTGGGATAATTTGAGAAAGATTTGAGCAAGACATCACATCAAATGTTGCCCCCTGTGGAAAGCAGAAGATCAGTCAAAATTTAAACTGTTTTCATGATTTCCAGGTCCCAATGGTGTTGACAAAACATCCCAACCAGAGGCTTGGTAAGTGGCCAACTGAATCTCACAAATGTATGTCCATACATTTGTGTGATGACCAATCCCTAAAGGTGGAGCTGTGATGGCTGTCAAGGTGGCATTCATATGAATAATTTGGGGTTATTGGTAAAACATGCAACAGTCACATGAGTGACTTGCTAAGAAAGGTCATGCAAATGTATGCACATACATTAGTGTGGACATCAAAATCATTGTGGAAGTCTTGTGGGACCTAGATGCAACATAGACCCAGCTTCTACCAGTGTTCCAACTGACCTCTGAGCATTTTCTCATTTTTTCTCCTACATTACTGCCCACACTGCCTCCCTCCACCCTTTCAGGGAGGGAGTTGTCAAGAGAGGTTGTCTAACTGATGCAAAACTGGCCACCCAAGTAAAGTGGGAGTGGTGGTCAGTTCCATCCATCCAAACCAAATGTGTGTGGGAGACCAAACAAGATTGATGATGCAAACACCAAATCCCTGTCCTGTGAAATGTGATGACAACAAGGATTGCATTTGTGCATCTACATGAGCAGTACACCATTCTACTCTTAACAACCTTTGTTACTGAACATTCTATCAGCTGTATCATTAAATGTGCTACATTGTGGGTGCACAATGGGAAATTCCTGTTTGGAAGGGTTTGTCCAAACACACCCTCTGTTCTCCTGATGTATATAAATACTGTCGCTCTTCCCATAATTTGTCTCCTACAGACCTCCCACATCTGAATAACTTATTACACTGTCATCCTATTCCCAAATCCCAACCCTCATCCACCCTTGACTCTTTGGAATCCAATAATTACCAAGATGTCTGGACCCACACCAGTGGTGCTACCCAAAATGTCACTGGCTCTGAACCTTATAAGGCATGAGAACCTACCAATTCTGGAACTGCTCACCCATGTGAAGATTGTTCCTTGCAATTCTTTTTGATGTTACAGTGAACTGATTTCTTTCATGAATATTTAGTCCAAGCTGTTTTGGAGGGAACTTTCTGGGCCAAAAGATTCCACCCCATGCCATTAATTTAAAGAATTTGCCATGTGCCACAAGAACAACCCAGCTATCTCAGTTCCCCTCAATCTAGAGGCTACAATCCTTCACCCTGAAATTTAACAAATCTCTGCTGAAGATTTTAAGTGCAAAATTGGTGCTCCAAAGCAAGCTCCCAGTGGTCTTCAAAACCTGAAACTTCCCAGAGCTTGAAGGAGATATATAGTTGATACCCATTCTCAGAACCAAACAAACATGAATTCAGTCCTCACCACCTCATCACAATAATAATAATTTTTCATGTTTTCTTTGGCATCAGCTTGGGAGGAAAGAGGAGAGATTCCAGACAAGGAAGCTATCAAGATCCATACCTCTCCTCAATCAAGCCACTCACCTACCACACCCTCAAGCAAAAATTAAGCCCACAAGAAATACACCAAAGTCACTTGATCACACCACCAGGCCTGCCAACTTGCTCAAGGAGAATGAAGATGTTCTCTCCAAAATCAACCAACCCACCACCAATGGTCCTCTTCAAATAATACAACTGGTTGTATGTGAATAAGCCCACTGGTCTGACATGAATGGGACTGGTGGTCTCATTTGAATAAGGCCAGTGGGCGTATTTGAACAAGATAAGCAGTCTTGATCCATGATGACCAGTAGGCCTATTTGAATGGGACTGCTGGTAATTCATGTGCCTTATTCAAATAAAACCAGTGCAATACAGGCACTCTGTTTCAAATAATAAAACCGGTCTTATTTGAACCGGTCACATTTGAATAGGATGACTGGTCAAAATTAAAATTGAACAGTGTTCTTATGCACCAAATGTGATACGCAACAGAGAGTAAAGAACATAAGACTATGGAATTGCATGTGTGTAAGGTGTAGTACAACTTATATACATGCTCAGAAGAGGGCCTAGGTGAGACCCCTCAGTGACCCAGCTACTGGGTCACAACACTCCCCCTCACCTAGCCACCAGACATGATTTTTTCCCAAAAGCATTCAAAAGGGTGCCTGCTTAAAGCTTTAGTTAGAATGTCCGCCAGTTGCTGCTTTGTAGGCACTCAAAGCAGTTCTGTTTTCTTTTCATGTAGTGCCTGGTTAGTCAAGTAATACTCCCGTTCTACATGTCTGACTCTCTTGTTGGCTGAGTCATCCGTGCTCACTTGTATAGCCGCCTGATTATCACAGTGTACCGTACCAATAAAATCTTCTTTTAGAATGTCCGTAAGTAGATGGCGTACCCACAGTACTTGCTGGGTGCCCATACCTAGCGCCATGTACTCGGCCTGGCAGGTGGAAGCTGCCACTGTTGCAAAGCGTCTGATGGGGCAGCCAAAAAATGTAATCAGTATACCATAGGTGGATTTCGCGAACTCACCGCCCCAGGAAGCATCACAGAAGCATTTCAGAGGCTTCTCCACGGACCTCAGGAAGAGATTCAGGTAGACATCTCTCAAGCCCGCTACATAACCCACAAGGTGGCAGACACCTTTCCAGTGATTGACCCCTGGACTTGCCAAGAAGCGTGCAAGGAGATTTACCGTGAATGCAATATCTGGCCGACTCCCGACCACTAGATAGCTAAGCATGCCTACAACGGACAGGAAGGCAGAAGATTGGCTACTGTTGCCATGAGGATCAGTAACCAGTTCAAGATTTGATGGCAGGGGCGTTTTATGAATTATGGTCCCATCCCAGTGTTGTTGCAACAGCTGGTTGATCAGTTTGGGTTGCCTCAGGCTGAAACCACGGGGTTGCCTTTTGATTTCCAAACCTGAAGACCATTTGATTTTTAGAAGACCTTTGAGTTGTTGTTTGTGGTCTTGTAGAAGGTTAGTAGAAGAGCTGGTAACCACTCCGTCGTCCACATGAATCCAAATGACACCTTTCTTGTCGCGGTGTTTGACTGTGTAGAGACTATTGTCATATTGACTGGCCTTGAAACCAAGATCATGGAGTACACCTTTCAGGTGAAGCCACCAGCACCTTGCCGCCTGCTTGGTGCCATACAGAGCTTTATGCAATAGCATAGCCTCGCCGGGCTTCACGTCCATTCCTTCTGGTGCTTCCACCCACACCTCCTCATTGATGGGAGCATTGAGGTAAGCTGCTAGAAAATCAAAAGAAACACCGGCCAGTTGTATTTCCCTGCAATGGTCAGTATCAAGCAAAAGTGAAACAAAAGTTGTGGTTGGCGCAAAGGTAGCGTCATAATCCATGCCAAGGACCTGCGTGAAGCCTTTCGCCATGTAGCATGCCTTGTAGCGCACTACGTCTCCGGCATCATTGAGTTTCTCAGCAAAGACCCATTGACCTTTCAGGGTTTCTCCCGGCAGGAACTACCTTGACAGACCAGACCCGCATGCCCTTCAGGTTGCCGAGCTCCTCATTGATATCACGCTTCCACTGAATCCATTGGTCTGACTGTTGCGCTTGTTTGAATGTCCTGGGAACAGAGGAAGCATAAAAGGTACATTCGAGTAGAACACGGTCTACAGAAAGCTCTTGCTTGGAGAAAGTGATCTCGTCAGCAAAATTGCCCAGTTCCATTCTGTTGACGATGAACTCAATGTCAGATTTCGAGTGGGGCGTGATGGTGTCAATGGAATAGGGCCTACCTTGGAATGAGAAAACGGAACATTAGTAGATTTCTGCGCAACAGACTGGTCGTCTGGCCAGCTGACAGCAGCTGAAGCCACCAGTTGATTGGTATCTTTCAGAAGAAAGATCCACCCCTTGCTGTTGTTGCAGTGGGCTACAACTACACCTTCCCTGGTGCAATCATCAAGTTTCTTCCAAGTCTCCCTCATCACATGGATGAAGGCGCATTGACAAGTAGCTTGGAGCGGTCAAATGCCGGCTTTACCCCTCTGAAGGCCTCATAAGGCGTAATTGGTCCGCTTTGGGTGTTGGAACCATATTCAGGACATTGCACACCCAGATGAAGGCAAAACCCCATAGTTGTTTGCTGAGGTTGCTATCAATCAGGATCATGAGACCCAGGTCCTGAAGCGTCCTATTGAAACGTTCAATGACACCATTTTGATAGTGATGGTAGGGAAGGGCACACTCCGCTTTGATCCCTTTTCCTACAAAAAAAGAGGATAAACGCAAGCTGGAGAATTCTCCCCCGTTGTCAGTACATACAGACTTGACCAGGCAGCCGGTCTGTCTTTCCCAGCAATTGATGGTGTCAACTAAGAGCTGAGCCGCCTGGTCCTTGGAGGCTAACACTTTCACTTCACTGAATCCAGTGGCAACATCATGGATTGTCAAAAGGAATTGGCCTCTATTGAAAGTTTCCACTTCAAAAGGACCAACAATGTCAGCAGTAATGACTTCAAGCTTCTCATCAACGCGGTCTGATTTGGTTAAAGAGTTCTTTTGTACGCTTTTGCTACGGGCACATATATCACACCTAATTTTGCCTTTGGGCAGGGAGCTGGGAAGATTGAGGCACAGTTTATCCTGGACAATCTGTCCAATCTTCCTTAGGCTTACATGACCAAATAGCCTGTGCCATTGAAGTAGGGTGTGTTTGTCCCTGGATAAGCTTAAATCTGAAAGACGACTAGAACTTTTGTCAATGTGTAGAGGAGTTGTGAAAGTCTCATTTTTTAGCTTCGCTCGCAGGTCAGTGGACACGGGGCAGCAGTTTGGCATGGGCATATTTGGCATAGTATTGCAAAAGGAGGGTGGTGATGGGAAAGAATGTTGTTGGTACAATATGGGAGAGATTGGGCACGGAAAAATCCACTTATTTTGTTTTGGCACAAAAGGACATTTAAAGACAAGGACATGATGTTTTGAGTATATGTTAAAACAGTCCTGCCGAGTGTCGTACACAAAATAAGCGTTAGCTTTCCTTAAAGCTGCTAGGGAGATCAATGTAGACCTGGCTAGCTCACAGTATAACACCCTGTGTAGTGTGACATTCTGGTTGTCCACCCCTCTGAATGTAAGGTCACCTTTCCCTGTGATATGGGCGTTTGCGTCGGAAGTCGCCACTTTGAGAGGAATTGGGGAGGAGAAAGAACAGAAATTAGAGAAAAGTTTGAAATCATTACACAAGTGATGAGACACACCAGAATCAATGATTGGAGCATTGTCCACATCATCCGCCACCACATGATCAAAGCTGACACATTGCCAAGTTCCACCATTCTTGCCTGATGGTCCTCGTCAAAAGATGGTTGGAAGTCGTCCACAGATGCTTGGTTGATTGTTGAGGTTGGGTGCTGAGAGGACGCTTGAGATTGGGTGGGATTGACCCATTGGAGGCAATACTGAGGTCTGTACCGGTCAGCTGGTCTGGTGGGCGGGGCTGGCAAATGTTGGTTGTTGAAAGGTTGTCAATGGGTAACAGGCTGTGGGTAGACCCCTGAGTAATCGGGAGGCGTCACAATTGGCCAAAACGCTTGGAAACCACCATTTGGCGCGGCAGGGGTGCGATAGTTGGGTGGGTTTGGGCGAAAAGCTTGTTGGCCGAAATTGGGGCGCTGGCGCATTGGACAATTGCAGAGCAGATGATTGGGTGACCTGCACTGCCAGCACAACCCTGCTTGCATTGCCATAAAATCATAGGCATCAGGGGTGTTGTCTGGGTGGGCCATCACTTGGGGTTGTACCGGTGGCTCGGTATCCGGAACGGCACACAGGGCTAGTGGTGGGGTCTCAGGAGCGGAAGAAGCGGTTGATGTCTGAGAGAGCAATTGTTGTGACAAGTCGGACCATTGAGTCGAAGTCCATCACCAACCCATCCTGGGAGTTTTGGTAAGCTACCTCAACCCGTTGATTGAATTCCTCTGCAAGTTGAGGCTCTGAAGCTAAACCGTGTTGGAGGACAAGGCCCGCGATGTCATCCTGTGTGAACTTGATATGAATTGTTTCCAATTCATCAAGGATGTCGTCCAGATGAGCTGACATCGCCGCAGTTGACTGGTGTTGGATAGCATGAGCCATGTCAAAACGGGAGAAACCACGGCAAAGGGACCGGACCACGGAAGAGATGAGAATTGACTGGCCGATCTGCTTGTGCACTGGGTTGTAGTTTGGTCAGTGGTAGAAAAAGGCTTGTTCACCGCATCACGCATCCTTTCATCAAGGTAGTCGACCCAGGCGGCGTAATTGGACCTGTCTGCCGCTAGTCGGTCCTCATCACGAATCTGCACGCTGATGGAGCCAATGATTGCCGCTGCAGCACAATCCAGGTCAGTGTTGGCCTGCCTGGACTCACTGACAGTGACAGCAGCTGGAGCAGGATCAGCAGCAGCTGCATTTCCAGTGGCATTAGTGGGGAGGTGTGGAGGTGCTCCCAGGACGCTCGAGGTTGTTGAGCACTGGTTGAGCAACGCGGCCGGGGTCAAGCCGGTGGAAGGGTTGTTAGTGTTATTGGCTCTAAAGCTGTGCAGGATCTGTGGACATAGTGGGAGTGGTAAAGTGGGGAAGTTGAGGAGGAGGGGGTAGGCGGGTGGTGTAATGGAAGGGAGTTGGATGGAAGGGAGATGGGAGAGGAAATGGGATGTTGGATGGAGGGGAGAGGAGGGAAATGGGATGGTCGGACAAAGAAAGAGATAAGAGAATGGACAAAAGACAAGAAACAAGCAGGGTGAGTAGATGATCTTAGAGGCATTTGTGACAATGAGAGAGTATGAAAAGAAGTGATGGAACAGAAAAGATAGATTGAAAATCCGGGGCAATCGGCAGGTCAATGACCAGTGGTCACTGTACGCTTGTTCAGCCCCTGAGTCTGGCGTCCCAGCTCAGGATATACCTAGGGTAGCTAATCCTTGGTAGCTTGATCAGCAGTATCTGCAAATGCAGCACGGTCTTCTGAGGATGTTTGAATAGGTTTGGTTGATTTGGTGAGAGTTTGATTGTTTGAGAATTGGAGTGGGGACAAAGGATATCGACAATCGTTGAGAGTTTGGAGATGGAACAGAAAGAAAAAACACGGGACAATTACACCCGACACTGGGTGACCCAGCAAGAGAAGAAGATGTGGAATAGATTAGGCCGATTACACCCTACTGGGCTACCTTTAAGTTGAAAGTGAAGTGGGGATTGAGAAAAGATTTCACATGGAGGGCCTAGGTGAGACCCCTCAGTGACCCAGCTACTGGGTCACAACAATATGGACAGTCTTATGCAAATATGACCCACAGTTATATTCAAATAAGATCAGTGTTCACATTTTTCAATAAGACCTCCAGTCCTCCAATAGCATAAAAGTTGGTCTTGTTAAAATAAGACCACTTGTCATATTTGAGTAATACTGGAGTCTTATTCAATGTGACCACTTGTTTTGTTCAAATATCATCAGTGGTCTTTGCAAATAAGACCGCCGGTCTTATTTGGAAAGAACACTGGACTTATTTAAGAAGAGCAGTGTCTTATTTGAATAGGACAAGCGGTCTTATTTTAATAATACCTGCCTATGACCATTGGTCTCATACAATAGAACCATTGGTCCATTAGTTAGGAGCATTGGTCTTATTTGAATAAGACCAGCGGTCTTATTCAAATGTCCAGCGGTCTTATTCAAATGTGCCCAGTGGTCTTATTCAATGAAGATGGGAAGTCTTTTTTCATACAACCATTGGTCTTATTTTAATAATACCACTGGTCTTATTTTAATATGACAATCGCCTGTTTAGCCTTTTTTTTAAAAAAATATCATTGGTCTACCATATCATTTCAATGAACCACTTGGTCATGTTTCATCAAGACCGGCGGTTGTTTGAATATGACTGGTGCTCATATTCAATAAAACCACCAGTATATTTCAATAATACTTTGGGTCATATCAAAACATGACTAGTGGTCTTATTCAAATTAAAATGGCAGGTTTTATTTGAAATATAATATGACAGGTCTTGATTCAAAAAGTTCAGAAGTATTATTTGATAAAGAAACCAGTCAGATTCCATATTCTGAGTCTTCCTATTCAAATGAGACCGAGTATGACAAGTCATCTAATTCAAATAGGTTGACTGGTCATATTTAAATAAAAATTCTAGTCTTATTCAATTATGCTCAGATAAGTATTTTATTAGCACTGATGCCCATATTTACCTTATGTGACATTCTTTTCAATTCCATCAAGATATGTCTTCCATTTCAACTAACTATACTTGCTTGGTAACTGAACTCCTCAGTCAACTTACCCAGACCAAAGCTAATATTTTTCTCATTGTATCATCATGATGTTCAAGTAGCATTATAATCTCTGGTGTTATCTAATTTCAAGTGATACCCCCATCCTGTTTCTCTGCTGATTATCAAGCTTGTATTGATTTTTTGATGAATCTGCTTATCTTTGGGAAGGAAAACAAGTCTATGATTATCATGGTATGAACAAAAACATAACCTGATGTATAATCCTGAAACTTCCATGGCTTTTATGGTACACAGACAGCTTTTTGTATCAACAACAGTGTGAAGAGATGCTCTAATTTCTCATAAATTATGTTCAAAGTCAAAATTCTACAAAAGCTGTTGAGCTCACCTGTCTAATCCAGGATTCAAGTATTCCTGCACTCACATTGACCCATATTTAATTTCAAAATAATTTCATGGAGGTTCATAAGAATTATGAATTCAAGTCTTTGAAGGAATTAATTCAGCATATGATTCAAAATATTCTAAACTTCGCAGGAAATTCAACTGCGCTATTCAGTGGTAAAGATCTTACATTCAGCATCCATAGCAGGATCAGCCTGATTAAGAGGAAAGAAAGATAGAAATATGGAAAGAGGAAATGAAAAGAAAAAAGAGAAAAAGAAAGAAGAGAAAAGAAAAGATAAAAGAGAATAGTGAAAAGAGAAGAATAAGAGAAAAGAGAAAAGAGAAAAGAGGAAAATAAAAATAAAGATAAGAGCAAAGACATGCAGGTGGTTGACTCTAGAAATACATGTGCACATGGTTGACCCTACACAAATTAAACTCAGTCATTTGTTCATAAAATTACTGAATAAAATCATAAACTCAGAATTCTCCTCCAATAAAGGGCCACCAGTCATCAGAAAATCAGGAGATCTCCCTCAAAAAGTAATACTGTGAACAAAACAACCTCAATCCATTTTATCATTGTACATACAATTTTTCAATAATACTTGAGTTGAATTGATCAAGTTGACACACAGGAAATCTGTAAATAGGTCACTCTCATTTTTCTTGCCCTCAAAGAGCTTGCAAGTCTTCACACTCAATTAATTGAATGGGTGGAGAACGAGAAAGAGCCTCCATTCTGATTTCATTTAGATTGAAGTGATGTGAAATAACATGGGAATGATCAACAACTAACTTGAAGCACTAATTTCAGTCAGGCAGAAAGCTGGGAGCATCCACATAGCATGGGGGATACAATCTTAAGAAATCAGGGCACATCAATGAAGAAAAAAACTAAAACCTAACCAAGGGTGGTGATTGGAGACATTATTCAACTAGCACACACCAGGTAGGTACTTGAGAAAAAAAAAGAACTAATATTACTCACAGGCAGAAATAAGTCAAATTCATAGATTGGCCCTAGAACTGCTATCCTGAATAGGCCTCCCATTGATCACTTCAGTTTCCACTCACTTAGACCAATCATGTCTAAATTGGCTCTAATCAGAAATGATGCACCAGCAACTGCATATGGCAGAAACCTTACTTCATCCCAACTTCAATCCGCGTATATTCCACATGGCCAACGCATCCGGTACCGAATTCTTGTGTAGATGAAGTCGTACAGCCTTGCAAGAAATCCTTTTTTGCTCATCCCAAATTTCCTTAGCATGGAGAAGGTTGACCATGGTATGATGGTCACTGGCATCATGGCAGCTGTCAAGCTCATCGGGCTCAAGCCTCATAATCATCTGCTCAAGCCTCATAATCATCTGCTCAAGTGAAGCGTAGGTGGACATGATGAAAGCCTTGGCATGTGGTGCAATAAAATATAGCACATATCACCAGGCAATCCATGAGCACCAGTATGAGAAAGTTTGATTGGGGAGCATACTGTAATGGCATGCTGGATGTGTGTGAATGTTGTTGGGGATGGGGTAAAAAAAGTCAAATCTGCCCTTGGGTTTGTATTATTTCTGATGTGGTGGGGAATCAAGCTGCAATCATAGGAGTTACGCTACATGCTTGGGTGTAGAGGAATGCAGATGTGGCGCTAAGGTGAGGATGAACATCCCAATTGAAATGACCAAACACCTTCCCAGGAAATCTTAATCAAGACAGGCTGGACACCTTCCCAGGAAATCTTAATCAAGACAGGCTGGAACACCTTCCCAGGAAATCTAATCAAGACAGCTGGTAATTCCACAAAACGTCATCCATTTCCACTTGAGTGATGTTAAAACATTCTTTGTGTTTGGGGAAGTTTACATTGAATAATTTTGAGAAATCTGTGTTTCATACTTCTAACAAAGCCAGAAGCCAAAGAAAATTGTGCATCATCCCACCTGCATGAAGGCAGTTTGCCAACAATTTGGCCAACACATGATTTGATCTGCAGGGCAAAGAGGGACCAATCTATTATAGCCTCACACCTCTGGGATGACGGCGAAAAAAGATCGAGTATGTATTTCAGGCATAATATCATCAGCAACAATAGAAAAATCTAAGAGAAAACAAAAAGAGAGAAAAAATACAAGAGAAGTGATGAATGAATGAAGAAACAATGCTTACCTGGGATGACGGCGAAAAAAGATCGAGTGAGGAAAAGAAGAGCTCGCCGCCATCCCAGTACAAGAGTATTTTGGAGAATCTAGATACAAGCATATTCTAAGTACATATGCTAATACTGAGTAATAAACCATAACACAATCAACAGTCCATGGATGGCTAATTGTGATATCATTACATAATTCCAATTGATAAGCCTACAGACATGATTGATTCAGTGTTGCTTCAGTTTGGAAGATGAGTTGACATCAACTCATTTCTGGAACAGATTTGAAGTCATGTCTCATATAACGATGGGACGTAAATCCTCACAAAATTGAATTCAACTATAATTTGGAACCTTACCTTGGCTATCACCAGAAAAACATTAGAATGTAAACTTTAATGCAATCTGATTATGCAGTCTTTTGAATGTGATCCTATGCATTCATTTCTTCCAAATGTGTGATTTGGAATCACACCGCTTTGGCTATTTTGCTAGATATGGAATAAAAATAAAGTTAGCGGGCATGAAACCATTGTGTTCAGCATAGATCTGCAGTTTATCCTAATTGTATCCATGCCCATCCTTGTTAAATCAATTGGATAGGCATGGATATGATACAGATAGCAAAATATTTGGTGTTTTCCTTGCGGGATCCTAACCCACAATTCTTGCAGCTTCTACTCTTTGAATGCTAATTCTCAATTAATTTGTTCCCCCAATCTGTTCAACATGCACCCATATAATGCCTTCTTCCCTTTGAAATAGCCACTTAGTGAAGTAGAACTGTGGCCTTTCTCAGCCTGCAGTTTTGGTTGCATTTGTAATTTGTTATAACCAATGTACTTCATTGATTGAAAAAAAATTCCAACCAAATTCTCTTTGTATTCAATGAGGTTCTCCGCAGGATATAATGAACATCATGTGGCTTCCATTGGGATTACTTGCCTACCAAATAATGAGCATGAATCCACTTCCAAGCAGGTTGGTTCCTACTTGCTCCAAAGACATTCTGTGCCCTTTTTCCTTACCATTGCCCTTGTTCACACTCTCAGCTGTCCCATGGATTATTCTAGCCATTAACTATATATGAGCCTGTCATTGGTCCAAAACCTGATTCCTTCACTCACCCTTAACAAACTCCAGCTCCCTTCAGTAGTTTATCATCATCCATAAAATGTCTAGCCCTCAGGATATCTATGCTTCATTAAGGGGACTCAAAGTAAAAGAATGTGCGCAGGCAAGCCACGCAGCAAGACAACTTGCCCCCGCTTTTTTTTTTTTTGCTTTGAGCACCCCATTTTTCAACATTTCTACTTTGACCTGCCTAGCCATCACCACATCACCACTTTTTTGGGTGGCAGGAGTGACCATGTTGTCAGTGTTGGGTTGATGTGTGTGTTGGTGTTGGGTGAGAGGTGATGGTGAGTGGATGGGTGGATGGAGCAGGTAGAGGCGACTTGCTTTGCTGAGACAAGTCGTCATGGCAGCATTTTTGGCCAGAGCGGCTTGCCTAAAATCAGGCAAGCCCGCCCGCAAAAATTTCTTGCCTTGCCGACTTGCGCACGCGGGGTTTCAACTTTGAAACCCCTATTGTATGAATCAAAGGAAGCCAAGATCAAATCTAACTATGAGTGGCTTCATCACATGGAGATCCACATGTGCACAGCTATTGCCACCTGCAGGGAGCCTGCCACTTATCCCGACGATGCCCATTTCACCTCAGTTGATTCCTCCAGCAAGTAACATTGTCCCATGGTAGATGCCATGCACTTGGATGCCATGCACTGGTATTATGCAAAGGGACTCCAGTTAGAGGCATTATACGGTGCAATGGAGGAGAAAATCCACTCACACAAATCCCTAGAATTTTTCAAATGTGGGCTCAGGCAAGGCAAGAATTAGGTTGTGGTAAGCCCCAATATTTCTCAACATATTTAAATAAAATCTTGCTCACATTTTTGAATCACTTAGCACCAGTACCCACCCCTTGGAACGTGTCCCCTTCCTGTTCCCCTCCATCCACCTGCAAGCAAAGCCCCCCATCCCTGAAGAGAATCCAAATGCCAGTGGTGATGCGGACAGCCAAGCCGTAAGCTTCATTGTCCTCCTTATCCTTTTTTTATAGATAATCTGCTCACCCACAAATTTTCTTTGAAACAGGAGCAAAACAAGGACCAAATGTTGTGAACTGTTGCGGATCCAGGTTATGTCAGATCCACAGGCCCCTTCCTTTTTTTAGTGTTGGAAATGAATTTTCACATCGTGGGAATTGTGCATCTTTCATAATTTCCTCCACCCCTATTTCCTTCAGTGTTTCAATGTGGACATGAGCATGGCTATTCCGTTGATTAAATAAGACCGGCGGTCTTATTTTGCCCTGCAATTTTGATCACATATCCTCTCCATCTCCAAACCAAGACAGTCAAAGCAGCTTCATCAGATCATGACGTCCACGCTTTGTGAAGTTATGGATATGTTATTCCACCCCTGGGTCAAGGTAGTCTTCAACACAGTCACTGGCTAGTTTTGTGGGACCAGTACTGCTCGTGCAGTCTTTGTGATCATTATGCAGCCATGCCTTTGAGGTTGGACTGAACCCACTTCCTCCTTAATTATGAAAATTTTTATTGAGTCCCACCTTTGATAGTCGTTAATATGGCAGCCCCTGTTGAGTTGTTCACCGTATTATTTTTATATTTTCGTTTTACCTATATTTTCTCATGGATTTATTTTCTCATCATCTGAAGTATGTATTTACATCCTGTTTTTCCTATATATACTCTCATAATACTTATCCCTTGCCATCAACATATCGGATTAGTTTTTAGCCCCATGCTTGTGAGACTATTTCCAATTTCAGAAATCACAATTCATGATGCACAAGTTTTTCAACCCCTCAGAAAACCTACACAATTTGCAATTTCACAGGGAAGTTGGATGAAATCTCACTAACTGTTGTGTCCTTGATTGTACACAAGTCTGAACCATTGATGTGAAGAATTTGGTGCATGATTTTAATTTCCATCAAATAAAATCACAACCTTCACCAAATACTTTCCCGCAAGTACTAATCCAAACTATCTATCTACTGAGGATCCCGGCCAAAGGCTTACATCTGATGCTTACGGTTCCCACCCAATATTCTATCAAAAAAATCTACTCAATGATGTCATGTGAATCTTTCTTCATGTTGAGCGTGTTTGTTTTCTCACAAGCAACCAAACCTTTGGCTAAGTAAGCATGTTCATGGCATGTGGTCAAAGATTTACCAGCTTATTCGTGCATCCCACATTGCACAATGATTTGACCCATCTGCCTTGCTTCTTCTCTCCACCTTGATTGGCACTATATTCAAGGTTATACCCATGCCTTGACTTCTCCTCTCAAGGGTATGCAGATAAACATGTATGTCACACCCTTTCCCAACATTTGCTGAGTCATAAAGGATAACTGATTCAGATTCTAGTCAAAATCAATGGCTCAGCACACACATGGTGTTGTCATATGGTTAGAATTTCACTGGCCTGTTTGGATGCACCATGCTTGAATAAACCTTTGGGAGCGTGGGGTGATCCTTTGCTCCTCTGCCTTTGTCTGCATTTATCTGACAAGAGATTCATTCAAATAAATACTCCTTTCTGTTCATGTTCTGCCCAAAAAAAATTCACCCACAAAATATTTTGCCAACCCCACTCCCATGTTTCTTGGAAATATCTGTCCTGCTAAATAAACAAATAAATATTACTATTGCACCTCTTTCCTGAAATGGGAGACACAGTATACACCTCAAATCTCCACCTTCCACAACTGTCCCAGCACCTCAAAACAATAATACAAGCAATCCAGGCTGCACACCTTCCCCAGGTCAGGCCTTGCCTGTAATTCTTTTGATGAGGTCTACACGATTCTAATTTATTTTATTCAATAATAATCCTTGCAGAACCATCACCCTACTACCGTTCTTCTCCCCCAGCCCCATGTCAGCCTCCCCAACCCTTGCTTCTCCCAACAAAGCACCAGCACGTATAAAGTCTCCTATTTAAGCATTACTCAACTCAGAAATCCAGGAAATAAGTGCAGAGGAGTTCCAAAAAACCATTGCTCAAACCAATGGGATTGTAAAAGGATGTCTCAAAGAACGCATGCCTAGGTCACTTAGACAAGCGCTGAGAAATGCCTTGGATATTTGCAAAAATGTGGAAAAGGGCATGTTACATTTTTCTTATTCTTTACAACAGGAATATTCTGAGAATTTGTACTGTCTCAGATTTCCAAGATGGGAAGCCCTTGCCAGTAGAGGAGGGTCTCATGTTGAAGCCAATCTCACCACCTTCCATAAGTTGGCTGTCAACCTCCATCAAATAAAGCACACCTACAAGCCAAAGACAAAGTCACATCAACCAGTTTCCATTACCTCTCATATTTCCACTTCACTCGGCAATGCTCCTGACAGTATGTCAAACCAGAAGAGCAATCCCAAACCGGCGAACCCATTGGCAACAGCATGCCGCAAGATACTCCAGTTGCACCCAGCTTGGAGAAGTCCACTTCAGCTCCACAGTCAAGTGGCAACCCACCTACCAACAAACATCCTGGCTCCTCTACTTCCACTGGAATGGACCAGCTCAACTCAGTCACAGAGTCTCACACCAGATAATCCTCACTCCCTCTGGAATTATGACACGCAGCACTACACGTGGTTCCAAATCCAATCCGGCAGCAAGCCCCTCAGCCTTGAAAAGGAAGGAAAATCCAGCAGATTACTCATCTGAAAATGATGATGAGGATGGCTCTGCACAACCTTCCCAAGGTGAAAAGGAAATTCCCAGCTCCCCGCTCAGTGAAATATCAACTCACACAGAACACCAAGATCATCCACCACCAGATTGCTCTGTCAACAATCCCCCAATCAATCCATACTTCCTGCCCCCCTGGCCCAAGTGATTTCTCACTTATAATTCCCAATTTTCTCCGCAAGACAATTCATGCCCTGGCAACCAAATTTTGTAGTGGCCATGTCACAAAAGAGAAATGTAATCATGGCTTTGAAGGTGTCATCTATCTCTTGAACTTTTGTCTCAAAACACCCAAGACAATCAACCTTCCAACAGTCAATTTTATTTATCACAAGGCCCAATTTGTCTGCAATCAATGGGTTAAAGAGATCATTGAAACAGGTGAGCTTTTCTTGACAGACTGCACCAGCCATTTCATTAAGTTTACCATTCCTTCTTTGAATTGTTAGTAGCACCCAATTTTCATTCCTATTCCTCAATCGAATTGTGGTGCAACACAGACGTGATAAAGCTTGACAAAGCTAAGAAGCAAATTGCCTCCAACAATCCAATTCTTCCCATAGACTCCCGCTCACCTCATCTTGAGTCCAATCTGTTCCAAACTATGGCCGCCTTGATCAAACTTCCTCCACCGCAACTACTGCGTGATTGTGCAAGAACTGTTGCCAATTCCATCTTGACCATCTCAGATGAAAAAACAAAAGTACCTACCATCCCCACCAACATCTTCCTTCGGCAAACATGTCATGATCCTGACATGGTTAGATAATCTCAAGGAGAATTTGCCAACTGCGGAAAAAGACAAAGAAATGGAGGGATCTGCAAACAAGGGAGCAGAAACCAATGAAGGTGTCACTTCTTTTCAGTCCAAGTCACCCGCTTCAAGCCCCCTGATACCATAGAAGATCTTCAAAGGATTATCATTGACATGATCATGTCCTACACCATCTTACAAGCTCACACTGAGAAAGAAAATCCCCGCAAACAACCTAAGATAAAAAGATCTAGTTCAACTCCAAGCATGGAAGTCAAAGCATCTCACCAGAAATCACTCATCCAAATTGAAAGCCGGCACAACAATTTTCCGTTTTTACCCTATTTGCTAGCTGGTGTCCAAGGAATATTCATCTCCACCTGGGACCATTGATCCCATTCCATAAGCAAATGCCTTGAGGTCCTACACTTGTTTCCCAGATCCATGCTGAGGCTCAGTTACCATCATTGCCGCATGAGAAAGTTTGGGTAAACCTTGGATGGTATATTTGTGAAATATCATAAACTTTACTGCTAAACATTCTACCTCATTTTATATTCCAAAAACCCTCACTTGCCATGAATAGTAGACTAGGGTTTCTTGTTTTGAATGTAATCAAATTAGCTTTTCCCACCTTGCAAAATCACATCAAGATCTTGACTATGTAGTTTCAATAATCCACATGATTTGCCTTGGGTCCATCCTATTTCTGGGAATTTGTTTTGGGAGAACACTGGCGTATCTGGGAAGACCGGCATACATATTTCCCCTTAATAATTTGGTGAATTTTACATTGTGGGACCTGGGTTTTTCATAAGCCCAGTGCGCTTAATTAGAAATGGATGTTCAACCTGAGTTTGTAGTCAAGCAATCAGAATTACTTGGTCATGGTTATTTCACAAAGCCAAAGTCCTGAATTGACCCTGTGTATTGAATGAGACCGGTGTGCTAAATTGCCCCTGTACCTGTCATAAATGTGGAAACTCACGCACACCTTGCATGTATTGGTAAGACTGCCATACTTAATTTTCCATGAGTAACACAAGCATACCCACTTTGCCATAGGTGTTCCTCAAGAACAGTGTTTGTTATTAATCTTATTGTAGAAGTAAGACCACCATATTGACTCAGGTAAGTGTGGTCAGGAGTTGGTGTTTAGTAATGCTTGGCTGTTTCATTGAAACTGCACACTTAATAAGACCAGCATACTTATTGAGATATTGATGCTCTGAACACACATCCAGATGACTCCCTTGGACCAGGACACTTGATAAGTAAATGCTAATTCCAAATGGTTCTCAAATGACATTGGCTCAGTTGATTGAACCCAAGTGATGCACTGGACTGCCTGAATTGGTGAGGCTGTTTTTCTATTGATGGAGAGGCTTCCTGACTTGTAAATTTGCACATCAGGAATGCATCTTTAAGTGGATCTCCTGGTGGTGGGCCAGACAAGAATGTTGAATATCAAGATCTCCATTCACTGTGGCGGTGTGCTGCAAAAACTCAAATAATCCATTTGATGAGCCTGGCATGCTTAATTTATGATATGGCTTACCTTTAAGTAATTCAAATAATAATACCCATGTATTAGTGAGACTGGAATTCACTGGAATTTGCTATTAACCTTTACCAATGATATGACCCTAATCACCACATTTAGCTTCAAAAATCTTTAGTTCTGGCATTCATCATCACCCATCTGTACAACAAGCATGGTGCTATTTTTTTATAGCCCTTCAATGAAATATAGTGGTTTTGGTTTTGGTCTGGTAAATAAATCAGAATACTCCTTTCTTCACATCCTTCATCATGAGTCACATTGCTTTCATAAATAAAACAGGTTACTTAAAAGTCTAATCTTTTATATACAGTGGTGCTTTTGATTGCAATCACAAGAAAAAAGCTGGAAACTGGGTAAAACATTGATTCTCTTGGATAAGGTACATCCCTTAACTTTTTAGTGCCCCTTGAACCTTCATTTCATGGTAGGAAATTTACATGCATACCCACCCTCATTAATTGGAGATTTCATCATCCCACCAACACAACTTCTCTGCTTGATTTTACCTGAATATTGTGATAGTTTCTATGAAATTGGAAGCATTGGTCTCCTCTAAGAAAAATTCACTTTAATGCTTGTGAGGAAAAATTTCTCTGTCAATGGCAGACCTCCTTCAGTTCCTTTTCAAATATATTCTCACCCAAGCTTGAAATTAATAGTTTATAACCTCATTCAATCCTGTGTGGAATTTTAGGAATTGAAGGGATGCCTTCTCACATCAAGCTGAACTTAACATCTCTGCCCATTGAGGAATCTCTCATGTTACTTTTAAATGGAATGGTTCAATTCCCTTATTAAATCTCCAGCTTTACTTGAGGAAATCTTTTCTTAGCATTCATTCTTAACATTCAATGCCACCATTTGTAAAGAAAAAAATGGACATTCCTAAATTTCTGATCACTCCTTTTATCCAAATTGATTTGGGTGGCTCATGAATGCAATTTCATTGTGTGCCATAGTTATCTTCTCAATTCTACCACATTGGTCGACTTCTTTTTCATCATTCACAACCATCAGAATTAGCTCCTTGCTACTTTGGCCCCAAAGGACCTTCATTTTGTATTTTTAGTAATCCCATTAAGGCAAGGGGTTTTGAGAATATCTGAAGATTCTTTTCATAACTCTGACAAAGAAATTCAATATCTGCACCAGCTTATAGTAAGCATCTCATTTCTCTGCATTGGAAGTACCCATCATTTTCATCTATCCTGATTTTCAGTTTTTAATATTATGTGTCTAACCACTGGTTCAACATCTTCCAACTTTTTCTCCTTCTTCCTTTTCATAGTTTTCAGTTTTTTGACCTCAAGGAAACCATTGTAGGTCCCAAAATTCAATGTGCTGACTTGCCAAAAAAATACCCAAAACCAAAACCAAAACCAAAACAAAACAAACAACCAAACAGTTGAGCCTGTGCTGAACAATTTAGATGGTCACAAACCTCCCCCACTTAGGTCCTAAAATTTATCCATCCTCCAATTTATGCAAAAAAAAAACACTTCTTGATTGTTGCTTCTATTACTTTATGGCCAGGTCAAATTTATCTTTTTTTTTTTTTTGCTAAAACCAGAATGCCCATCAAAAAATTTAACTCCAAACTCAATCCTTTCTTTAGGCTTTCTAGACTAGAAATATCTTTTAGTTTATTCAAGATTTACCTGGTTCTCAGGTTTTAATTTGGAAAATCATTTTCCTCATCTCAGCCAAAAAAAGCCTCATCATTCATCAGTTTTCAATGTTTTAAATTCCTTCCATCATTTACTGGGGTCCCACTTTTGCTCTCATCCTGAAAGCAGTTTTTCTATTTGCCTAATTTTTGGGTATTATCTTGATTATCATCATAATATTCAGAATGGGAAATACTCATCATTCACAAGTCAAGCATCTGCTTTCAAGAATTGTGGTAAATGCCCCTTATTTACTCTCACATTTTCTTTGTGTTAGGATGTTGTCAACTTGAACACGCTTGATACCATACATGAGATTTCTCATTTGTGCCCCTGCTGCATTCAAGTCTTGCACTCATTGCTCAGGTTGGACATTTATTTTTTAAAAAGCTTGGTACAGATCCTACATAACTTCCCACATGCATGAGAAATTTTGTTTCAAATTCCACAGTTTGACTGTGCTGTGCTGATTTTGTTGCACACTTTTATACTGTGTATCTTATTTATCCTAGTACACACTGATTGGTAGTTCAAGTCCGATATCTCTCCCACCTTACAAGGCCCATCTGGCCTGATCTTATGCCATTACAATTCATCAACTTTCCTGGTGCCTTGATCATAACCCAATCTACTTCTGATGTCTGGAGCAATGTTCAATGACCATCAGGCCATACGGCACCCATGCAACAGAACAGGTGACTGTCACAAATTTAGGTGTGTTATTTCTAGAAATGTTTTGCT
Organism: Puccinia novopanici; assembly: GCA_004348175.1. Lineage (NCBI taxonomy): Eukaryota > Fungi > Basidiomycota > Pucciniomycetes > Pucciniales > Pucciniaceae > Puccinia > Puccinia novopanici. The sequence goes on from SMGU01010546.1 coordinate 45,518, forward strand.
CTCATGGATGTGTGAGATAGAACATACATACACCACCACTCCCTTATTTCTTTTGGTGGTTGGGTTCACGACCCCCTAGTTTTGGTGTTGCGACCCCCAAAAGCCGCGCTTTGTCCCACGGACGCAGTCAGCCTGGCCAGGGGACGTTGCGCCCCGGAAACCCATATTTTTGGAAATCCAGGGGGTCGCCAACCCAAAAAAGAGGGTTGCCGCCCCAATTACAAAATGAAAAAATAAAAAAATGTTTGAATTTTGGGCAAAATGTTCCATTATTTTGCGCAAAATTATAATTTAATTTTGCGCAAAATTCTGATTTAATTTTGCGCAAAATTAAATCAGAATTTTGCCACACGCAAAATTATAATGAGTTCTTCATGAAATAAATTTTTCTTTCATGAAAAAATTGAGGAAAAATATTTGGGAGAAAACAAGAAAATTGAGTAAAATATTGAAGAAAAATCAGGAAAAATATATTGTATTTCTCGAAAAGCTTGGAATTTTTTTTTCTTCCTAAGATTATGCATTTACAATTGCATAAATTTTATTTGTCCAGGGTTTCTGCCACAGGTATCTCACGGGTTTGAAGTCACCCGCCACCCTGTCCGGCAACATAGCAGTGCCGTGATGCTGCCACCTGGGCAGGGTGAGGGTGCGGGCAACACCGGCGATCGGTCCTGGGGCCAACTTTGGGCCCTGGTTCCGAATATGGAGTCGGTTTCACCAGGGACCTACTCAAACAAGGACCACCAGCGAAGCCGAGAGATGAGCAAGAAATGTCTCACGGCGTAAAAGACAAAACTGTTTACATATGAAACTAAACTTTGTTAAGAAGAAAAAAAAAATCCAAGCTTTTCGAGAAATACAATACAAGAAAAATCAGGAAAATATTCAAGAAGATTGAATCAATCAAGGAAAAATATGGAGGAAAGGGAAGGAAGCCAATAAGCTACTAGAAAAAGAAAAATAAGAAGAAAGAACAAATCAACAGAAATAATCAATAAAATCAATAAAAACAACTTTTATTCCCCCCCTTAAGTTTAGCAGTCAATTCAAAGCAGCTAGCATATTTTTCCTTCCACTGTAAAGCTTCAGGAGAGGCCACTTCACCCCAACTCTTCAAAAGAATAGGGCAGGAAAAAGAAGGGGATCTTTGAGTTCTAAAACAGTAAAGTGGGAGTTGCTGAAAGCAATGAAAATGGGGGGTTATTGTTTGGAGGGCAGAAATGAGGAAGGAAAGTTTGGGATGAGGCAGAAGAAAAGAAGAAGAGGGGGCATTGAAAGCATTAGCCAGTGGGTCACCCATGGAGGGCATGCACATCCAAAAGCTTTGACCGCATGATTTGTTTGACTGGACTTGAGTTCTTCTTTTCAATTCTTCCAAGGTTTCTTGATCCATGATTTCCTTGTCAACATACCATTTTCCACGCGTGTTCAATTTGTCCAAGAGTTTTTGGCAGACCTCCATAAAGTTGTCTTGACCCTTCCCAAGCTTCACACAGTAAGAAACTGCTCGAAATCTACAGTGTCTGTCTGAGTCCACATCCAACGCCTTCTGAACATGGTCCTGGATGTAGGAGGGAGCTTTTTGATCAATCGGGGGATTTCTGGAGGGTTTGAGGAGGATTGGTGACCTTGACTGCTTTGATAGGGCGGAACTTCTTTGGAGGTGGAGGGGATTTGATGAAGAAGAGACTGATGCTGGAATATCTTCAGGGAATTTTCTGATGGGTTGAATTCGCTTGGGTTTTTCTGGCTCCTTCTTCTGTTTCTTCCGTGATGCTTCTTTTTGTTCCTCTGCCTTGCATTTCTTCTCCACGTGCTCAAAATGGGATGGATCCGTTCTGGTAGTTGTTGATTTGGGTCTGTTTGATGCGCCTTTGGGCCTTCCTTGTGTTTGTTGGGCTTGCTTGGGTAATTTGATTTCAACCACTGTGCCAGATCCTTCAACCACTGTGCCAGATCCTTCAACCACTGTGCCAGATCCTTCAACCACTGTGCCAGATCCTTCAATCACTCGTGTGATGGCGTTCAATTGGATGTCCCGCTGAGTTGGATTCATTGCCAGGAGTTTTGTCTTGAGTTCTTCAATTTTCTGAGCTGCCTTTTCTTCAGGGTTGATTTAACCATGCTTAAGTCCTAAAAATTTATTGAAAACAGAAAAGAAATTAAATATGTTAGCATTTTACAATGAATTGTTGATGAGAGGAATTTTGTTGAGTGGGTGGGGTGAGTCCAGGAGCAAAGAATTAATGTGGCAACCCCCAAAAGTAGCGCTGCAACCCCTATTAGTTCTGCGACCTCCATAATTAGCACGGCGACCCCCATAATTAGTCCTGCGACCCCCAATTTAGTGCGGCAACCCCCGTAAATTGGTGCGGCAACCCCCAATATTTAGCGCGGCGACCCCCAACTTGTTGAAATTTGGGCATGGATTTCCCCCACCCCTACCCATTAAGTAAAAAAAAAGAGAGAAAATGAATATAAAGAAATACATACCTTGAGGTGCCATTGCGCATGAAAATCTTCAGGATCCATGAGTTCCTTGGCCAAAAGATACATCTGAATTTTGTGAGCGCAAGGGATTCCAGTCCAGATTGTGTGGCAATTGTTGCATTCTTCAGGCGGATTCTTCTGCTTGATCCTTTTGGCGGCCACCTCGTAATTATTTTGAGCTTTCCTGAGGGCAAAATGGGTGATTTGTCCAAGGCAATTATTGACGACTGAGGAGAGGTTTTTGAGGGTGTTGATTTTTGTTGATGAAATTGAGCAGAGAGTTTGTGATGTTGAGCTTCCAGAGCATTGGTGATTAATTGATGACAGTGGTGAAGTTGGATTGAGAACCAAGAAGATGGGATTTAATATGAGAGTGGGCAGATTCAATTCGAGAGGTGGTGCGTTGGTCGAAGTGGGGGATTTTCTTGTGAAAGCATTGGCAAATCTTTCTGCCACCAGGAGCCAGACAGTATTCAAGTAATCTTGGAAGGGGAAGGAATTGGGAAGAGAAGGAAAGGAAGGATTCATTGAATTGGGAAGGGGAAGGAATTTGGATGATGTTGTTGAAGTCTTTGAGCATCTGAGATTCTTGAGCCTTGTCCTTGATGGTTTTGGAGAAATTGGTGGATAAATTCTTCTGAATATGCCATAGACAGAGCATCTGGTTGGAATTCGGAAAGACTTCAGCCAAAGAGTGATGAGAGCCTGTTCTCTATCCGTGACAACAACTTGAGGCAGAGGGATTTGATTGATGGAAAGGATGTTTTTGAGAGTCTGAAGAGCCCAAGAATAATAAGATTGAGTTTCTTCAGCAAGAAAACAGAAGGCAACTGAGAAGGTTTGATTGTTTCCAGACAACCGGCGATATGGAGGAGCGGCATCTTGTATTTTTTGGTTTTGTAGGTGCAGTCAAGGAAAAGGATGGAATGGTAGGAGGAAAGGAGTTGGAGGGAGGTAGAATGACAGAAAAATAATCCTTTGAGTTCACTATTTTCATTCACCTTAGGGGTAGATGTGAAGCTGGATTCCTGGAGGGTCTGATTGAGATGAACAATGGGGCTGATTGCGGCATGGTTGGAGAGGGAGGATTTCTTCTTGGCATTATAGATGGTGGATATGGTGGCAAGGAGTTGTTTTTCTGGGTGTGTCTTCTTCAAAGTCTGGAGGATTTGGGATGGTTTGAGTCCAGAATCGGCGAGTTGTTGCACTTCTTGCTGAGTTTGATTGTCAAGTTTTCTGTTGATTACATGAGCAGCTGGATTTGAAGAAGGTGGATGATTGTGGCTAGAGTTGATGACGGAGAATTTCCAAACGCCTTTTTCTTCTGGAAGTACGCTGCGCAGGAGAATGGACAACCAATCAAACAAGTGAACTTGGGATTGTTGCGTGGGTTGTGTTTTCTTGATTTTGAGCAGCAGAACCTCCCTAATTTTTTTTTTAAAAAAAGGCAGGGAATTAGTGAATCAACCAATAAATTAATAAAATATATAAAGAAGAAATGGAGTGAAAAGAGAGAAAATTGAGAAAGAAATATAGAAAAAAAAATAGAAGCTCATACACGATTTGAATATTTTCTTCTTGTCCTAATTCTCTGAACGCCTTATGCAGATTGCATATCCATGATCCTGCGCAAATTTCTTGATGCTTTCAACCATCTCTTCTGCGTCTTGAAATTCGCCTTCTGGAGGGGGGG
>SMGU01010553.1:0-10142 GCA_004348175.1 Puccinia novopanici
TGTACACAACAACTTGGTCAATCAACTGTCAATTACACTTAAGAAAGGCGAAACGGTCAATTGCAAAAAATGCCTGGTCAAGAAATACTGTTGGGTGGAAAAAATGAAATTGGTGCCGGCAGAATGCCTTGTCTTTACTGGTAAAGTCATTCTCTCATCCATCCTAATGGTCAGTGCTCACTTTCCGGACTGACTTTCGGCTTGAATTGTCCTGCGACGTTTTCAGATGAAAGTGCTGTCTGTGATCGCGACCTCTTGCGAAATTATGTCCGTTCCACTCGAGGAACATCCGCTCATCGATTGATCATCCGGCAAAATGCTCAGCGTTACAGTATATTGCCGGCAATCGGGTTTCATGGCGTCCTGGCACTGACTGTACGAGATGACACTTTTAATCGGAAGAAATTTGAACATTTTCTAAAGCATGATTTAGTGAGTGTCTGGTTTTGCTCCCAAATCCGACTGCTTATGATTGACCATGTTATTCAGCTCCCCCGCATGAACAGATACCCGGCAGTCAACTCCATTTTGGTGTGTGACAATGCCAAAATCCATCGTGGGGGCAGAATCAAGGCTCTCTGTGATGAGGCCGGGGTGAGGCTCATTTACCTGCCTCCGTACTGCCCGGAGTTGAACCCCATCGAGCTGTGTTTCGCAGCAATGAAGTCTCGACTGCGACACACTCAGGTTCTGTCATATGCGCTGGACTCGGCCTGGGAAATCCGATCCAGTTTTACTCATGTGACGACTGCAGATCTTTTGCACAAGTTGTACGACCACTGTGGTTATAACCTTCCAGATCTTGATGGCTAGATCAAGTTCATATGTGTATATTTCTGTCTCCTTCAATTCTCTCGACTGTTTTCTCCTGTGTTGTTTCCCATGAGATGAAGAATTGCCAGACACATTTTATATGGCGGTGCACTCTCATCTTTGCATGATTCCTAACGCGTATCCAAAATTGAGACCAACATGTGATTATGACGATGAGAAATGATGTCGTCAATGACTCTATCTGTTAGGATCATGAACCTCCGGGATAATATGAATGATAATTGATCACTTATTTTAGTTGATGTTTTCTCACATATGCCCTTGAGAAGCGCATGGTCTTGCGCGTGTCTCACACGCATATTTTTGGAACTGATATTCTGGGACACAATTGGATAATTTCATGTGAAGACAGATCGACTTCACCACAAGCAAGCATGTTGGTCATACAAGAGATTTGGTCAAAAGAGATTCAAGCTGCAAACACGATAGACAGAAAGATTTAATCGGGCACATCAGGTAAGGGAATAGAGACCCCTCGGGCTGCAGACATCAGTTTGGATAGAATAGGTGAGAAGTTTATCACATATGAAATGGGGGTTTCAGGCAGTGGTACCGACATGGTTGATCATTGACAAAGAAGTTGGTGGAACGCAATCAACAAAATAATCCAATTATTTTTCCCCACGGGCCAAGGCGTGTTCGTACTTGGCCACATTATCAAACAACATGGTCACCACTCCAAGAGTGAGACCAAGTGCCTTCACATCGCTCCTGGCCAGGCCGCTCGATTTGAATACCTTGTGGGAGTGGAACCCGTTGGTCAAAAGTATATCGATGGTGTGTTCGCGATCACGGATCCCTAAGAAATCTATGTACGCTTCAATGTCAGACTCGTTGGGAGGGGAGGAGACTGGAGCCTTGGGGGATGCCTCGCGATTTGTTTGGGTATTAGATCCATTTGCAGCAAGCAGTTCCACTAAGAGCTGCAAGCTCGTTGAGTTGACGTTGGAGGTACTTGGACTGGAACCAGTAGCTTCGCCGAGCCGAGCCCTCTTGGTTGATGAGAGCGAAACGTATCGCAGAGAGGATGGTGGAGACATAATCGACACCCCATCTTTACGCTCAGCCTGAAAAACACGAAAATCAGCATCGCAGAGAGCATAATATATCCAGAAGCAACATACCATTGCCTTTGCCCAAGTCTGGCAAGCATCTGCGGTAAGGAGGATGTACCGAGAGGGGTCAGCTGGATCCAAGAAGACTGGGGTGTGTCGATCGTACTTCACATTGAGCGAGTGTCGGTCGTAAATCTTATTCATGTACATATTGATGGTGTCCCAATCGTCGGGGTCAAGCTCTTCAGAGCCCTCAGAGCCGGTGTCCGAATCCACCGCCTTTCGCTTCCCACTCGTCTTTTGGATGGCCGCCTCGCGTAACGCCTGAGCAGCCAACATATCTTCCATTTGGGCTCGTTTGGCGACCTTCGCGGGATTTTCCATCTTAAGGAGGAGGCCGACCTCAGAGCGGCCCACGTCGCAAGCCACGTCGAGCCATTCGCGGTATTGGCAGGATAGCGCTATTTCTACCTTATCCTTTTTCGCAAAATCCGGGCAACGAGCGATGCTCCCATACCAGTATATCGCCTGGGGCCGAGCAGTGAGGCCCTTCGAAATGATCGGGCCGGCGCCAGTGAAATGTTCGTTGCAGGCTGAAATGACCAGCGATTGGAATTCCTCAAAGGAGGTAACTTCAACAGTTACCTCAATGGGGACGTCATTCGACGAGTTCACGACTCCCCATGTCTTTTTCTTCGGTTGGTTGATTGTGGACGATGCTTGATATTTGGTTGCTGCAAATAGGCGGAAACATATCATCACTTTGATGATTTTCCCCTGTTTGATGTTGGCAGATAATAAGCAATGGGATAAGTTCCTTTAATGATTGGACACTTTAAAGGGAGCCTACTCACTCGATGGTCATCTGGCTCCTCCTGGCCGGCCTGCATGTTGTTTATATTGGCGCCATCTTTCACGGGTTTCCCAGAACGATCGGAACTGAGCAAGTCCGTTGGAAGGCTGGTCATCGACTCAGGAGAAATTGAAGCTCCAGCTGTGATGGTTCGACTGGTTGGGCAAGGAGTTCCAGGCTGGAATTGGAGGGTTTCGCTTGTTGGATAAGGTGAATCGGGAAGTATAAAATTTGATGATTCCGATGGAGTAGTGAAAGGAAGGGGGCAGTAGTAGTAGTACTCCGCCATATTGGCGGATTGGATAGGTGTTCAAAAGAGGACGAAAGGAATAGCAACTGGATGATCAATTCCCGATATCCTGGTGAAGGTGACCTGCCAGGAAGCCGGATATCCCAGTATATGGCCAATGTGCATGGCCATTCCGGCCGGGAAATGGGTGTGGTGCAGGTGGAGTATAGGTGGGATTGCCATGGTTGGCTAGATGTTTTATGCATCACCCTTTTCTAGCCGGCTCCCTTGGAAACTTAAATTTTTTGGCTTCCTACCATAAATTTTTAAAGTTATAAGAAACTATCTTGAACAAAAAAAATTTTTTTCCAAGCTTTTCGTGAAATACAATAGTAATTTTCTCATCAAGATGAGATGATGGTCAAGCTGTAGTACGATGGCATCTGTGACAGGGATGCGACAGCCTGTGACAGTGCAGCTAGCGCGCCATTGAAGAACCGATCGAACAGCAGAGGCGGAGAAAAGAAGAACGGAACACAACGCAATGGAGACCGTCGCGACGAGGGACATGGAGCCAGACAATACGGCAAGCGATGATCAAGAAGAGTCGCAAGATCTTCCGGGAGAAACCCTGTCGGAAGAGCTGATGAGACATTGGATAAACGAGCGATTCGCACCGGAAGTCTTGCAGCATCAGGAGGAACTACTGGAACGAGCACTATCGCGAATCCAACAACAGGTTCCACATTTCCCGGCTCCCCTTTTTCCTCGTTCTTCCTATGCAATCTGAGATGAGCGGCATGTACTGATCAGATGAAACTTCCCCTTCGGATAGTCTCTCGCATTAGACGTGCTCGCCAACAACCCTGAGGACTTATCCAGTGGCAATCACTTTAGATTGATGTTGATCGAAACGGAGATAGAACATCTGAGGTACATTTGTAAAGCTTACGCGAGATGTAGAATGCTCAAAGTTAAGTCAAAGTCACCAAACAAAATTGTATTATTCAAGCAATTAGGAATACGGTTGGCTTTGTTCGATGCTGATGATGGAAAATTGATTAGCTAGATAAGTTCTTTGATCATTGCTTGATGGATCCTGAAACACGGTCAAGACTGAGTAAGGTCGATTTAGAATACTGCTCAAGGTTCTTTACAATTTTACGCTCCTACTCTCCATTACTCATGCGCTTCCTCCTCACCGCAACCCATTAACAGCGGTGATCTTTGGAATATTTTTATTCGGGACTGATTCGGCCCCCTTTCCTTGTTTTTTTCTTTTCTTTTCTTTTTCAAAGGGAACAGACACTAGTTCACAATCTTCTGTACGATTCAGTCCTAGACCAACTGCCCAGCAAATATCGAAAACTGGATGAAGATCACATGAGTGTGTGGACACTACGCCCCGAATGTTTGACTTTCTAGGTTTTGGAAACTTACATGGTTTGCTTCAAATGATAGTCATCCGGCCCGATTTGGATGAAGGCGTATTTGCTATTGTCCGATCACCCTGCGGTCCGGTCTATCTACCCAAGTCAGTCTTGATTTTTCCTCCTGCTTTTTTCATACACCGCCAAATTGAGCCGATTTGATACACAATTTCTCTATTGATTTCATATAATCAAACTGTATGGCACTCGGCTGGAAACTAAACTCACCATCTTTTTTTTTTTTTTTTGCTGTGTCGGGCGGAAATGGATTTTATGAAAACCCTGACACATCACACAATCTCTCTTGAAAAACAAAAAAAGTTCAGAGCCACTGATGCTGGAAAAAGGGTCAATCCATTTCATCACTTATCGATCAATCAAACCATTTCTCGAATCTGGACATGTCAAATTAGGTTAAAAACAAAACAAAAAACTGTATATCAAAGTATTGATCATCTGAACTTCACTTCCTTCCCTCTAAAATAGCCTTTTTCTCTCGCCTTCAAGATACATTCAATAATCGCACATTTTCATTTTTACAAGTTACTCACTTATCTTTGCAAGCAATGTGGAAAATGTGCGGATGATTGTAGTGACTTGACGTATTTCCAAAACCCGCACTGCACGGGTGATTCTGTCGGGGTTGACATCCTTTGTTTTTTGGGTATATGTGATTGATCATACCACAGAAATATATACCTGGGGTGGCAGTCGTGCAAAGCTTCTACCTGCAATTAGATCCTCTGGCCGCAGGTATGATTGATCACGCCAGCCCAACATCAAGGCTGGCCGCATCCTCAGGGAGTCAGCATGCATTCATGAGTGCTTGCTTCACATGAGTTGGACAGTGCTTCATAGAGCCAACGTCTTCCTAGTGTCTATGTTGGTAGTGTCATAGTGAACATATACTTCATATCTTTAGGGATCCCAATTTCTTCTTTCAAGACAAAACAAAACAAAAAAAAGTGCACACAAACAAAGATGAGGAAAACTCTCAGATTCCAAGTAGTCTTCTTCCCCCTTTTTTTTATCGCCATAACTCAAGGCACTACAAAAACAGAAGATGAACCAGAGACATTTAACAACAGTATAGTACCTCAACTTGATGGTATATACACAATGAAGTTGACTAGGCACAAGTAGCCAGCTTGCCAGCAGTAGGACATATATTCACACATGATGTATGTCATCTGAGCTCACAACACAGTTGTCAAACTGTTTCCTTTGGTGAGTTTAAGAAGATGATAGAAGTAGGAATGATACAGTGATAGAAACATTCTTGGATGTGGGGAATCAGCAAGTCCAAACAACAGTCCAATTAATGGTACAAGAATAGTTTCTATTTGTTGAAGGATCCTAGACCAACACAAAAAGATACTATTCGACCCAAAAAAAAAAGCGAAAATTTCTCACTTGACACACCAAGCCAAAAGTTCTTGATATTGCTAAGGTGGACTAGAAACAAAAGCAGGGTAGGACAGGGGTAGAAACACATACACACACACAGCACGCATGCAGAAGGCTGACACAAGATGGGTTTACAAAAAAAATGAAGCGACGCAGAAAAAAAAAAAGAAAATATGAAGCGTGAACAGCTTTATTTTAGGGTTCGAAGTTTGTATCTATTAAAGTAGAGAGAAATGTGAGCGTGTGGATGAAAGAAAGAAAGGGGGGGGGAAAAAAAGGCATGGACAGCGATTCATAGGTAGTACGGTGCCCGACTGGCATTGATGCCGTACTCAGCCAAAGCTTGTGCGAGATCTTCCTGGGTGAGAACAGTACGAGTGCGGTCCTAACAAGAAGAATAAAATCGAGCCAATGAGTGGCTGAGACATCGGGAAGAAAAGGGGGGGAGGGGGTCAAGAGAGCATACCTTTCGAGCGCCCAAATTATTAGAAGCGCCGTTAGCGAGCCCGGCCGAGTTAGAATTAGGTGCGAGAGGACCTTGTCGACCTCCCGGGGCCTGGCCCGTCCTCGTCCGCGCATAACTGAACGCGTCCTGGGCTATATCCGACACAAACTTCTGACAGGCAAGCACCAGCAATCGTTGCACCTTCACATCCGTGCACTCAAAGCCAACCCGTTGCAAGTAGTAGGCCGCCACCTCATCCGGTATCACCGGCTTATATTCTTCCATCTTCAACAAAAATTGCGCCAGCTCCCTAGAAAAAAAAAAAAAAAAAGGAACGAAGGAACGAAGGGATAAGAGGGCTGTCTGCTTGTGTGTGTGAGGACGAGAGAGAGAACGTACCCTAGCTCATCCGCGACGTGCCTGGAGAGAGCTTCGAGTGAGGCGGAAGTGATTTCATGAGGGTTAGGGAGTTTAGCGACTCGGAGAGCGGACTGGCTGGTGCGGTCCTGGGCGACGATGAGCTGGTTCAAGCGTTGGTAGAGATCTCGCCAGATGCTGACATCTAGAAGAACAGGACAGAGTGGGTCAGCTGATGATGTTCTCCGTGGATGAGTACCGAATGTGAACACTGCTTGCCTTCGCCGCTGTGGTTTGCCGAACAGTTCCCATTGGGATTCCGGCGACGTGTGCTCATCGAGTCTGGCTCACTGCGGGGCTGGCGATGCTTGCAGGTTCACCGTTCAGGCGGAAGGGAAAAAACACTCACACCACTCTCGCAGCAACACCCAACTGGTGGTCGTGTTTCCGCCTCCGCTCAACAATGCTGGATCGATGGCTCCAGACATGAAGCCTGACATCTGACTGAAGGTGATTGTGTATTTGCGGTTCGAGCACACGCCGATCGACCGATCGAGTTTCAACAACGAAGGTGGATCAAACTTCTCTCGTTCGTTTGTTTCGAGGATCTTTCGCTGTTTGGCGTTCGAGTGTAAATTGTACGTTCTTTTTTTTTCTTTTTCTTTTTTTTTTTTTTTCGCGCGAACCGTGATAGGTGTGTAACCCCTTTGGGGGGTTAAGCATCGACAAGAAAACCCCAAAAGGGTGTTCAATCCAGCCGAAATACAGCAGGAGACAGATCAAAAATTTACATGGATCATCCAGTCATGAAACATCCAAAGCCACATTCTAGCATGACATGTTCTAAGTAGTCAGCCACTCTAGTATAATTGACAGTCTGCAGCTTCTTGTCCCAAAACAACAATCATGATTATAATTAGACCGCCATCATCATTGTAGTCTTTCTTGATTCACTCACGATAGTTTCAGTCCATAAGCCCACCCAAATTATCCAAACCTAGCATCTAGGTCCATCTGCTTGCTTGTTCACCCACACTCATTCATCAAAGACTACAAAGTCTAACATACGGATGTCCCCCTAGGCCCATAAACCTAGGCATAATCCAAAGAGCCCCAAGGACAAACTATCCATCTGCATAAAACCTACTTTCAGGCCTTGTTAGGCAGCAACATACTCATGACAATTTTTGTAATACTTGATATTTGTGTGTTTGGCAATGCACTGACTGGATTATATATCACAATTTTCCTACCCTTCAACATTACAGTGTCAGTATAAACTGGCATATCCTGAACAACCAAGATACCCACTTTGCAAAGCAACAAAAAAGAAAAGAAAAACAATGCAGGAGTTGTAATAAGAAGGTTTTTCTGGCTAGTTTATTTACATGTATTTATCAGCATGCAACCTAAATAAGATCATGTACAACATATCCAAAGTATTGATGAATGAAGAATTAGATAAGTAATGATACAAGATACACACTACGAACAATTTTCAAAACTTGTGATATAACGATGTCTTCAACGATTTTTTTCCCTTTTTTTTTGTTCGTTTGCAACATGCTAAGACGTATATCTTAAGTCAATTCATTTTTCTAGTCTAATCAAGCCAAACAACAAAGAAAGATATAATCACTATTGTCCAACAAAAATACGCACCAAAAAAAAATCAAGTCAACATATATGTACATGAATATTTAAGAAAGAGAGAAAGATCAGAGAAAATAAAATCAGCGGGAGAAGCAGATGCACACCAAAGCACTGGACAGATATATGTATATAACAGTATGCATAGGATGAATTAATTGTCGTCCAGTACCAAGTTAGCGAGCAAAGCTTCCATACGACTTTGGACTTCGTTGATTTTATACGGCTTCACACATATCTGTCACAACAGATCGCTGCGTCAGTAGTTACTCTTCTCTGGCCAAGACACCTTTCGCATTATTGGGAAATACGGCTCACGCTGTCAAATCCACTAGCGAGACATTGCTCAGTCTGTTCCTTCCTAGCATTACCCGTCTACACCCGAGAGAGAAAAATATAAAAATGAGAAAAGAAAAGAAAAGAATAAGAATCCTATGAGCATGTGCCCAACACCTGACCAAACCAGGTAAGGACTGATCTTATGCTTTTCGATTGCTCGATTATCATTCAAAGAAAAGAAGAAGAAGAAGACCTTACCACAGCAATCACAGGATATCGTTTCTTAATCTCTCCATTCTTCTCGGCTGCTCTCAAGTGAGTAATGGCCTCCAAACCATTCATGACTGAAAATGGATACCCCCCAATGGATAGAAAAAAAGAAAAAAAAGGTGTAAGTGGTTGCTGAGAGATACTACGAAAGCTGAACGTAAAGGACACATCACGCACCGGGCATTTGGATGTCCATAAGGACAATGTCAATCGAAGGCAAGCCAGAAGATTCTGAGGCGTCGGCGTACAGCCTGTTGAGAGCCTCTCTGCCGTCCATTGCTACGGAAACCAAGTAGCCTTTCTGAGTCAACTGACGCTTGATGACCTTGACGTTGATAGTGTTATCCTCGACCTATTAACACCAACCATATTATATTAGTACCGAAATCACTTCACTAAAGTAGAACCTGACCAATCGTCCAAAAGAATTTCAGGCTGACCACCAGGACATGGGTCTGGGGCGAGCCTGTATGCCGTCGTTCGATTGCCGCGATCGAGCTGGAACTCTCACTTGATGCGCTCATCATCAAATTCTCGTCCTTCGGCTGTTGAGGTGAAAATCTCTCCGGGGGCGGAGTATGATGATCGCAACCAGGACTAGGGTGGATATCCGGGCTCGGAAGTCGACTGCTCATCGCGCCCCCAGCTGCAATTGTTCCGCCCGGAAGGAGGGCAGACGCGGGCTGCATCTCGACGACTTCCTCCTCATTAATCGCTCGGGTGAATCCCCGCAAGCCACAAGGGCTGTAACTAGCACTGTTCGTTGACGGTGGTCTCACACTCCGTTGAGTTGGGATCACAAAGGAGAATACCGAGCCATGGCCTTTGGTCGACTCCACCTCGATAAAGCCCCCATGGTTCTCGATTAATCGATGGGAAACGTACAATCCCAGCCCGCTGCCGCCATATTGATCTTGAGTAGGATTAGCTTGAACGAATCGAGAAAAGAGCTTTGAAAGTTCTTCTGGTGATAAACCTCTCGCAGTGTCCTGGACACCGACTTTTGCGAAGACCAACTCTGAAGGCTGAACTGCTTCTGCCTCAGCTTTCAAGGAGCCTATCCTTCGAACATTAGGACGAGGTTCAGGGCATTTGGCAAATACATCAACTCTGACTGTGACACTCTTGGGGCCATCGCTATTTGAGGTATACCGTAAGGCGTTTGAAAGGAAGTTGATGATCACTTGTGCGAGTCTGTTTGGGTCGGCACAAATGTAATGATTGGTATCTAAGCCTTCACCGATTTGAAGCTTCAGCTCCACCGACTTCTGTTGAGCTAGAGTAAGCATTTTACCAGGGAATTTACCAGGGAAAAAAAAGGGGGGGGGGGAGT
>SMGU01010558.1:0-14446 GCA_004348175.1 Puccinia novopanici
TTTTCATTTTTTCATTTTTTTTTCATCATTTTTTTTCATCATTTCTTTTCCTCATTTTTTTCATTATTATTTTGATCTTTTTATACTTTTTTCAAGTATTTCCTGGATTAGTTTAAGGAGGAGGGGGTCTAGAGTAGCTTGAGTGGGGTATTGTGGTGTTTCTGGGGACATTTTGAGGTTTGTGGGTGTGTGTGTGGTGGATGGGTGGGTGGATGGGTGTTGTGTGGGTGAGGGGTGTTCAGTTGTACTCAACTTTTTTTGTTGGGAGTCACAACCACAAGCTTTGGCTGTAAAGCTCCCGCAAAGTTAATTGGGGGATAATTCCCCAGCAACTCCTGTGTCTGCCCTTGGATTTAGCAGCCAACTCCCCTGGAGTCATTTTTTTTTTTTTTTATCATTTGTTTTTTTGATGGGAATCGGTCTGACAACTCACAAATCCATTTGGGAATTATTTGGACAACTAACAAAATTGATGTCTGCAATTTTGTGGGAGTCATTCAAATTATGCTTGGGAATCATTCAAATAATGCTTGGGAGTCATTTTCCCAAGCCCCTATAAATATATGCTATTTATGATGTCTCTTCAGCTCTGCCTGTTGTTGAAATTCTACTTCTCTACTCACTCCTGAACTATCTTTTCTTTCTCCATCATCATTAACAACACTTCAATCATTGTAGTAGATGTGACTCTTAGTAGCATGATCGTAATAAAATATCACAGCAATGTAGCCTATGAGCCTTTGTCTAGTAGTTATTTTTATTCATTCTAGTCTCTTGGAGTAGTTTCATCAATTGGTTGTTTGTGCTTTTTATTCATAATAATTTCTTTTATTCATTGTCACAACCACAACTTGGTCTGCTTGTACTTAGTCTATTTATTTAGCATAGATACAAGCAATATCATCATTGGTTCTTTTCCCTCCTTTTCCGCACCACCTTGAGCCAATCCGGTGATCCTCTTCTGAGTATCTCTGCCCCTTATTAAACCTTCTTCATCCTGATTATCCTCAACCTCGAGCTCAGAGACTCAGAACTTTATCACCTGTTGTCTCTTGAATTTATTTGTCAGCCAAAATCAGATCAGAAGCCTTATTTCTTATTTACATCTTCCTTTTTTCTCCCACTGCTCTTCTCAAAACTCAATCCATTAAGAAATTACATTCAATGTATGAAAAATGGTAATTTTTCATGTTCATTTATAAATAAAAAGATAGAAAAAGCTTTAGA
This sequence comes from Puccinia novopanici, assembly GCA_004348175.1. NCBI lineage: Eukaryota > Fungi > Basidiomycota > Pucciniomycetes > Pucciniales > Pucciniaceae > Puccinia > Puccinia novopanici. Next base: position 1,228 of record SMGU01010558.1, read on the forward strand.
AGGATTTCTAAAACTGAGAGAGAGAACAAAATATGAGAGAAAAAATTCTTGAATTTTTCAAAAAATAAAAAATAAAACATTGCAAGAGGCAAAGAACAATACAAGAAGCACAAAAATGAAAAAAAAATATTACTCAGTTGACTCACAACTCAATTTATTCTATAGATTCTCTATGAGATTTTTCTTGAGATGGTTGTGACCCAGGACATCTTGGATGTTATTATAACACAAGAGAAACATGTGCAAATGGTTGGTGGTAATTTTAGCTTTGGTGCATGGGATTTGATGGTAGTCATGATCATCTTCATATTCAGATCCCATTTCATTTTCTATTGTCAGTTAATGAAGAATTATCACTGTCTTCATAATGAGTGAAAGTCTTGATTTTTGCAAAAGACATCCCGGATTTTCAATGATATTGTACCAAGCTCAAAAGACTCCAACTGCATGTTTGATGTCTTTAAAATTGGCCTCTTTCATCTTAGCATAGGGTTTGGTTTTTTTTTTACCTTGTGGCTTGGATCTTCTTTGGATGTGTGTTGAATATTTGAGACAGAACCTATTAGCAAGGTAATATCTGAGATTTTATTTGTTTCAACCATGCAGTGCAGAGAGGTCCCAGTTCTGTCTTGGAATTTCTAGAAAATAGTAGATCAATCAAGAACATTAATATTGTTCAGTTTTCCAGGTAGTCCAAACAATGTGTGTCACAACCAAAAATTGTGTGTTGCCACTGCCTCCAGCACAATTGCGGGTTTTTTTTTTCCTTTCTACTGAGCAGACCATGATTGGAAATGGGGAAGTTCTTCCTGCCCCAGTGCATACATTCCAGTGATCCCATCATTCCAGGGAAACCTTGATCTTTTGAGACAACCAGGTGTCTTGCTAAAATGTCTTAAAAATATTCTTTGGTATATATGTTTTTAATGGCTGAACAGAAGTGCTTGAGCGATTCAAGCGCAGTATTTTTGCCTGAAATGTTGAAAATTAGCAATGAAGATACATATTTGATTTCTTATTTTTAAAAAAATCTCATCATTGATAGAATCACCACTGTACACAAGCAGCCTCAATGCTGCCATGATTTTTTGCAAAGGTGAAAATACCAATCAACCTGCTACATCACTCTTCTGAATAAAGTAAATATCTTGCTGAATGATGGGGTCTACAATCTTCAAAAAAAAAAAAAAAAGATCTCTTTGCATCCTGAAACAAGAGCCAAAAAATGGCTTGGGGCGTGTTGGAGTGTTGGAAAATTAATCTTGGTATAGCTGGTCATGTCCTTCAAGATGATTTTGGTTGATTTCCTGCTGTCCAGATTGGGAACCACCTCGTTTTGGTTTGATATTTTGTCATTTGATGAGCAGTGCTATTGTGGTTGGGAGAGATGCTATAACATGGTCGTCATCTTCAAGCCATTCCATGATTTTGATAGGGTCGGAGGTCCATTGGATTTTTTTTTTTTTTAAGAAAAAGAAAAGAAAAAAAAAATCCCGGCGGGGGCTTTTGGTAAGTAGCGCAGCAGACGGGGAAAGCGGGGGAGCGCGGGGCAGCACGGAAACAAGCGGCACCCGCGGGTCGGGGAAGGTGTGCGAAGGCACGACGACGGCCACAGATCTGGCGGACACACACTGACACAGCGTAGACAACAGCATCACGACGAGCTCAGATGTCGAGTCGATGGCGAGAGCGAAAAGGCAAGTGTCGCCGTTTCCCTGCGTGTCTGTGTCCTCTCTCTCTCTCTTCCTCGCCCCCGATCCATCCACACCACCTGCGCCGTCAAGAAGGCCTCGTCATGGGCCTGCTCTTTCCCCCCCGGTCGATGACATCGCTCAGCCCGTGCCGATCCAACCCCCCTCCCCAGAAGGAATGTGCAAACCAAGACAGACGGCGTCCGGCACACGATCTACGACGACGCGACCCTCGCACCATCAACGTTCTTTTTCCCACCCGTCGTCTGTCTGTCTATGTATGTATGTGATGAACAGGGGCTGAACATGTTACGCATTTCTTTCGCCCGGACGTCCTGCCCCATGCACCTCGATCCACCTTCCCAGCCACCTTGGTTTCGTCAGCGGAGCTCCAGTGAGTCACCACACTCCACTCTTTCTCTGCGGGGCGAGAAGAGTTTGGAATTATTTAGATGACTCTTGGGGAGGGGGGGAAAGGGGGAAGAAGTGGCGAGGCTGAATGAGAGTTTTGCGCGGCAGAGCACGCCGGAAGGCGTTACTAGCGCCGGTGCAACGGTACCGACGAGGATGGGTGCAGTTGCGGGGGGACTCGGGGTACAAGGTTCTGAAGTGGGTGCCGCGGGACAGTGTGGCGGGGATGGCGATCGGAGGCGGGACGGGAGAGTTGGTGGGGTTTCTGGAGGAGAAGGACGCGATGGATGCGTCGACGGACGACGACGACGACGAGGATCAGGACCAGGACCAGGACCAGGAGGACCAGGAGGCCGAGGACGATCAGGAGGACGAGGAGATGCCCGACGAGCGGTCCGCCGACGAGTCGGACCCCGGCGTGGGCCCCAAGAGTCGTCCGACCCGCGGCAAGGCTGACCAGCAAGACCATGTCAACACCACCACGACCACCAGCACCTCGGCGGCCTCCAAAGGCCAGCTCAAGAAGGAGCGCAAGACGACGCGGGCGGTGGAGGATACGGAGCGGGATGGGGGGCAGCTTGCGGGTCTGGAAACGGGGCAGATCGCGGAGCAGGTGGAGATGGATGAAGATGAGGAGGAGGAGGAGCAGGAGCCGGAGGAGGAGGAGGAGGAGGAGGAAGAGGAAGACATGGCGCCGCCCCCGGCCGCCGGCGGGCCGCATCAGACCAGCCAGCCCCAGCCGTCCGGGCCCGACGCCTATCCATCCCTCCATCCCCCGGCCCCGCCGCAGGAGCCGCTGTCGGGCGGCGCTTCCGGCGCGATTCCCGGCCTGGGTAATCTCGCGCACCACCCGGGGTCGTCGTATCCCGTCCTCAACAGCAACCAGCAGGCGATGGGGCCCTCGGCGTATCCCTGTCAACCCCCGCATCATCCGCCGTTGGAACCTGCCACGTCGTCCGTCCAGCCCGATAGTGAGTTCTCTCCTTTCTCTCGAAGTCTTGTGTCTGCTCAAAACTGCCCCGTCTTGCACAGGCCTGCTCGCTCCCGCTCAACTGCCCGTCCACGGCGCGTCCTCCGGCCCCTTCCCCTCCTGATCCCGTGCCCCTTTTCTGCCCCCTCGTGCCGTATTCTCTCTTTGCCCCGCGCCCCCGAAAGGCCTCTCTCTCTGTTTGTGTCCATATCCTCCAACACTTCCATGCCCGTCGACCTTGGTGCCACGTGTGTCCATCCCGAGCCCCTTTCCCTGTCTGTACTCTCTCCCCAACACCACCCCATCCCGCACATCTTGACCTTTTTTTCTCTCTCTCTCTTAAAACACGGCGTGATGTCTAGATAATACATGTTTCTTTCTAGGGCCTTGGAGAAACAACTCCAAATAAATGGAGTTCTGACTCCCAGGACCTAGCAGACATCAATTATGGGAGTTGTAACTTCAATTCACACCTCCACTTTGGGATTCAGTGTGCCAATTTTGCTTAATAAAAAAAATGTATCCCATGGATGAGCAGCCCTAACACCCTAAGAATTTGAGAGTATTTTCAAACACCCAAAATCTATTTTATAAAAACTTTTCATCCTAATCTATTTTACACAAATGAACAAGGAGGTGCAGCCATAATTGGAATAATATCCTGTACACATAACCTCTAAATGAGAGCCCCAAAGTCCTAGAAATTTTCAATAAATGATTATGGACCCTGAATTATGTGGTAAACAATTGGTGTCCTCAGAACATGTACAAATTTAATTATGAAGGTTGTACATGTGTTTTAGGCCAAATTAAAATAATAATAAGCAAGGAATAAACATGTATAAACCTTTCTGCCATATTTTCCCTTTTTTTCCGATTTCCACAGAGCTATAAAACATTGTCAGACAATCTAACTTGCCTTTGTTTGTCTCAGATGATTTGAGTTGCACTCAATCTAGTTTTTTTTCTTGTATTCCTTTTTCATTTCTGGGTGGATGCTAACTTCAACTAACTTGATATCAATCTAGATTCTGTTCTGGATACAGAGATGTGATGAGCCTGGTTATTAGAAGATGGGTCTGATCCAGTTTCTGGTAGGGTGTTTGGACAGTGATCTCTACTAACGTGTGCAGTCATCAGCGCAAAGAAAAATTGAGATGGGCGGAACCTTGGTTGCTGGGTTGGAAGAATGACCGGGCAAGTGGGCATGACATTTGACTGGCCCAATGATGGCTCAGAGCAATGGCGCACAAGATCTGCATCCTTTTTGTTCTCTTGTAGGTTTGACTTAATTGCCTTCCGAATATACTTAATAGGTGAAAGTACGAGAGAAAGATCGAAAAAGAGCGGAGGAAACAAAACAAACCACAAAAAAGCCGCTGAAAACTAAGTCTATGAGGTCTATGAAGAAGAGCTAAAAGTGGCAGAAATGTGAAGGCACAAAAATATAAAAAATATAAAAAAAAATAAAAATTGGCAGTAGAAGAAACATAGAAACAATGATTAGTTGTGATGTGTGTGTCAGATATATGGAGTTTTAAGATATGCTGAGCTTGATTGTCTTCGTAATCATGGAGCATCACGTCTGACACGAGACTTGAATCTGATTACGGACGCTTTCCAAGATAGTCCACATTACACCGTGCTGGAAGAAGCTTCTGAATGCGGAAATGGACAATCCAGAGTATAATACCTTGATGCCGCCCCCGTGTGATTTATTGATTAGTTGTTGGAATAGATCAAACGCCGCTTTGAATCCAAACGAGTTTCTCGTCAAGGACGATCTGGACGGTTGACCATTCATGGCCTGTGTATTATGGGGTGAGCTGGTCGTGACTATCGCACTTGCTAGTGCATCCCTTTGCAGTCTACTCTTGACTACGTCTAATGGATAAATTATGAACTTGAGAATTTGTCCAGTGCGACGTCACGTGTTACAAGTAGAGCAGCAATAACATATCAGCTCAACATGAATACCCTTGTAAATAATATGGGCACAAATAGTCTCACCCAGCTGGTTACACCACAAGTCGAGCCACACAAGAATGGCAAAGCAGACCGCGGCAGAACGAACCCGTAATCCGAGGTTGGCTCTAGCGACCTTCGATACTCAATCTCGTCAATCTTCTTCTCAGCAAAAAACCGAGCTGTATCGTATCCCAGGAAGTACAACCCTGTGCCGAGTGTATCGCGCAGACAATGCAGATTGAAACCGAAATATAGACCTTTTACTGATCTTTCTCATTATTGAATAACCAGTGATTCAACGTCAGATTTTGGCTGTATTGAGAAGCCAGTTTCGCTAGTGAAGTCGTCAGAGCCTGGCGAGTAAGATGAAACATGACTAACGCCCATGTGAGCTGACAATTTCTCTCGCGCCCTCCAAGTGTTAATATCTTTCAATGGCCGACCCTGCTTCGCACTATAAGGGACATGCGATTGGCGGAGCAAATGTGCACGCAATCATATTCCAGGTCAGCCAGAGTCATGACCCATCTCGGATGAAAGGATTTACTTACGCAATAGCGGACTCTAACTGTGACCGGATTTTGACCAATTCGAATGCACACGATCCAACCGAGATTAGAAAGCCAGACGCTGCTCCACCAGCCAAACCTGAGAGTGCGATATCGCGAGCAGAAGGAGTTGAGACCAGCTGACGGTGGTGTAAGAATTGTTTCGTGTCATTATAAATCGTGAAACTCAATGTCCGCACGATCGTGATCTGTAGAAAGGAGACTGCTGGTAAGTTTAAAAAAAAATACGAGAGGCCAGGTGGTGGAGGAAGTTGGTAAACTCGGGCGATCATCCGACAAAGACCTTCAATCGATCTCATGGGAAACTAGGAACGTTGATGATGTGTTAAACTGACCGTGAGCATCGGGATGGCTATACCGCGATAGAAACCCTTGGGGCCCTCCTCGACATACGTTTTCTTCACGCAATCCATCACTGAATCATATTTGTTGACTTGCAGCCGAGACTTGATGGAATCTAGTGGGAAAGCGGCCATTGTCGCGAGCATTGATGAGATAGCAGCTGATACACTGGTCCTATGATCTATTCGATAGTTCATCATTCAGATATCAACCTTCAACACTCTTAAGAAAACGCCAAGTCGTCAAGATGGTTTTCTTTTACAGATTGTGATATACTTCCTAGTACTGGTAATAATGATTGGCACACAGGTGACAATGTACAATATTTTGGATTGACTAACGGTAAAGCGTTTTTTTCACGGGCGTTTGCAACGATGACCACGAGGTCATCGCGTTCGAAGTACCATCCATGCGGCGATTTGAGTTTGAGATTGAAGGGGAAAAATTTCTGAACAGGTAGCGGTTGCCAAGTTATTGGAGAACGACGTTCATTAGCTTGATATGTATGTAATTGGATGTTTTGCTAGTTCGATCGAGCCAGTCGAAAGTTATTATATACTGAACAAAGACTGATGGCCATCAGCATCTTGTTGAAGAAGCAGAAAGGATATTGGAAACAAGAAAAGTAACGCACCCATCACAAGGAAGTCCGAAATTTAGTCGATTGTCATAATTTGGTCACCAGAAATCAGGGGAATGGTCAACAGGAACTCTCGCCCATATCAAATCCAGAGTGTCCGCACCGCTGAGTCACTAACGCATACAGCCCGCCCCCGCTCGGCTTCCCCCGACCATTCACCCCCGAAATATTCCGGCCGGACCAGAGAACGTCCGGCGGAATCGCGGATAATCCCTCCACAAAATCAAGAGGGAATCTGAAGTTGTCTTTCCATCTTGCTCGAATCATCCTCAAAATTGAGAATCTTCAACTTACTGTGTTGACATGCTCATGGCAATTTCATCTACTCCACCGAATTTGTCGCGGCGAGAGCCAAGCGAAAAATATCCCCTCGGCAATGGCACCCTAAGATTTCATCATAGGAATTCCCAAGCCTCCACTATTCCACTGTTTTTCTCTGATGCACGGTTGCAGACGTGGGCAGGAATTTCTCAAGGAAATACGCTTCAGGCCGTTCACTCCCTTGCCCAATGCCCCTCCTGATATCTTAGGACTGCGTCCGAGATAATATCAACAACAGCCAGTTGACTCAGTGGACAGACCGGCGGCCCGGTTCACATCGAGATATTCCTGGTTTGCTAGGAACACGACAGCACAGGCAACCTTGATCGACTTGTGAGACTCGAATGCTGACCTTTAAACCTCAGAATGAGCCTAACCCACAGGGGCGAAAAAAATGCAGGGCTTTGTGATCGAAATGTCCAGCAGGATAACCGGATAATTTTCGGAGAAATCCACCGTCCTTGGACGTTCATTTATCTATCAATGTCCAGCACGTGCCATGTTACCAGGGAGAACTCCCTTCTGGGTTCCTCTTTGACCTGCTCTAGTACCATCTCATGAAAATGGGTGGGTATTCTTGAGGCTTTCAGAAACTTGAGTCAATGACATAACCTCCACATCCTTCAGATAGATAAATCTGACTGATTTCACGGAGTTTTCCTTTTTTTTAAGAAAGAAAATATATATAAATTTAAATTTAAACACGAAAAAAAAAAAAATTAAATAAAGAAGAAAAGGAAAAACTCAGTATCTATCGTGACGGGTCGCTACTCATCTCTATTTCCTTACCACCTTATCTATAAACTCTCTGAGTCCAGCATGAAGGGGATGGCGGTCGAGCTTCCAGACGAATGTCATATAACCTCAATCTGCCGCTATCGCCACTTCCTGGTGAAAAGTTTCGCGATGACTCCCCATCCCCATCTTTTGACAAGGAAAAGTATTCGGGTCCTGACCTTCGAAGTAGTGATAAGGACACCCGAAGTTCTTCAGAAGTTTCTGAAAAAGGTTCAGGTTTGTCTTTTAAGCCGGCACCCAAACCTACGCCCGTCATTGTTGGCCGTTCAACCAAGTTTTGGACATGGTTCAGCCCTTATCGACAACTGTTATTCCTGGTGGTAACCGTTCAAGCATTGATGATTCTAGCCACCCTAATCACTGGCTGGAACTTTGCAAGAACCCATATATCCGAGTTGGCCTGCGGAAACATGTTGGTGGCAATTACCATACGCTCAGAATGGGTAATGAGATTCATCTATTGGACCTCAATCAAGCTCTTCCGGAATTGGGCGCCCTTGAAATTGAAAGTGTTTGTTGTTGGTATCCTATATCATATCGGTACGCATGATGAAAGGTTTTCATGGCTCAATTTTCCAAACTAAGGTATAAAACTCTGGTCAAGCATCTTTCTAGGTGGTTTGCATAGTGGATGCGGCATTTCCGCAATGATGTGGCTTGTCATCTCTTGGGCATATCACCTCCTGGACAGACATCTATACCATTACTTGGTCCTGGCGTCTTTATTCCTATCAATGATTGTTGCGTTTCTAATTTGCGTGTTGGCAACACCGCTGGTCAGAGGATTGCATCACAAGTACGCTTCTTTTGTTAAATCGACAAGTCATTTGTCACCAATTTTCTTTTTGGCCCACTTTTTAACGCAGTGTCTTCGAGATAACTCACCGGTTCTTGGGATGGTATGATATACATTTTCATTAAATGTTCTTTGTGCCTTTTCACGCTTGATCAATAGATTGAGATTATATACCTTGCTTATTTTCTTCCATGCAAACACACAGGCTAGGAATAATCACCAGCTTGATTTTCGTACTGACCTCAAGTTGGTGGGACGTTGACGCGCAATCATGGCGCACGTCTGGAAAACACTTGATGTGGCAAAAAGACTTTTGGCTTATGATTGCCATTATACCTCTGTGAGTGAGACTGCTATCTTTCCCGTATCCTGTTACTGAAAAATGAGCTCAACGAGCTTCTTTCCACAGAATCGTAGGACAATGGATCACTGTCCGCAACGTACCCGTTACAGTGCAGTCGGTAAGCGCAATTCGCCAATCTTCTATGAAGGAGGAACTCCACTTGATGTTTATTTGTTGTTCTCACTCCCGGATAGCCCTCTGGAAAAGCTTCGATAATCCGTGTACCTGGGGGTTTGACATCCGGTCTTCACACTCGAATCTCTCGGGGTGGATTGAGAGAATGGCACATCTTTGGCTCGATTAGGTCAGTAATTCAACACGCGCACAATAATGACATGATTGTTATTTCGACTACTGAATCCTTATCATAATTTTTCTACTCGTTGACATGTTAGTGAAGGAAAGCAGGCCGATTGTCACTACATCGTCATGGCCGTTCAAGGTGGTTTTACAGGGCCATGAATAAAGATCAACCGGAAACTTTATACACCAAGACGTGGAAGGTAACCCAGATACGCTTCTAGCCTAACTGGAGCATTCTTGAATCACTTGAATAACTTTTCCATGTTCCCTCGCCAAAAAATAAAAGCCATGCGGACTACCTTATTTTTCTAGGCTTTTCAACCGGGGGGTCGCAATTTGCACCGGATCGGGAATTGGAGCTGTGGGGTCTACATGTATCCAGCACGACGATTGGTTCCTGATCTGGATTGGAGGCGACCTGGAAAAAACTTACGGTCTCGATTTCATGAATTTTATCACAAGTAAGATCCCAGCGCACCGACTTTTAATCTGGGACACGAAAGGCCCTCTGGGCCGACCCGATGTCAATATTGAACTAGAAAATGTGTACAAGCAATGGGACGCTCAAAGTACGTCTCCTCCAAAATATAAACAACTGATTCATGTAGATATCTCGTAACTCATGATCCTGTTGGCTTAGTTGCGCTATTTATTGGAAGCCCAGCTCTGAACAAAAGCGTCTTAAGGACATCAAGAGCGCGCGGTATACCCGTCTTTGTGAGCTGCGCGTCGTCGATTCTTCTCAAATTTCCATAACCCTCACAACATTGGCTGAAATCTCAACCAAGTAAGATCTGACGCGAATATTTCCCTTGTTTCTGTCCAGGGATCTATCTGGGATGCTTGATGACAAGCTCTTTCTGAATTGTTTTGGACTGAGAGACCCTCCACCGGGGCTCTTTCCTCCTGATCTAGACCCCTTAGAACCTAGAGAGTGGCAGATATACATCTTCTTTATGTATGGATGTAAGATAATGTAGTCGGCTAGGTTATCAAGTTCTATTTTTCTGTATGGCTTAGACAAAACTACTTTTGAGAACAGACAATAACCCTTATGTATGGAGGAATTATGGGGCTCCAAATTCCGTGTTCCATGGTTGATGTAGCTACTAGTTTGTTTCTGCTGATTTGTTTACTACTTTTGAGAACAGACAATAACCCTTATGTATGGAGAAATTATGGAGCTCCAAATTCTGTGTTCCGTGGTTGATGTAGCTACTATTGTGTATCTGCTGATTTCTTTATTCCTTTGTAAGGTTTGTATAGAGAAACTCCACTATTTCAAACCATCTGGTTGCACCAACAGACCGCAAAAAAGTTCCTGAATCACTACTGCTTTTCACAATACAAAGCTTTGAGCTGGTAGAACAGATTTTTGAATAGTTAAGAGCTTACCTCAGTCGCACAAGCCACAACAACCCAGCAGGTTCTAATTAGCATGGCTCAATGAGTAACTAGTATTGTTACCCCTGGCCACGCTTTAATTTTCCATAGATTAAATTCTGGTTCTTTCATTTGTTTGAAACAGTTTGGATGCCTGCTAACATCATATCCCTAACCAGAGCTCAGTAATGTGAGAATATTTCTTCTCTAAAAGATGATGCATTTCTTAATGACTGAGCATTGGTCATGGGTACAATTATGTTTTGAAGCCGCTTGGTCTGTTAAAATCCAATTGAGCTATTTATAATTTGTATTTTTTTTGAAACAAAATTGACTCCTTTGTTTAATTTCAATATAGTTGAACTTTCCAATTAAATGTTTCAAAATGATAAAAATCTATTCTTTCATTATTCATTATACCATTCATCTCATATCTAGTTAGATTAAAGATCACCCTATTTCTCGATTTCTTATGCTTTCCTCTGATTTTAACTATCCTCTTGCCTAGAACATGTAGCATTTAAAACACTTAAGCTATTCATACAATAATCTCTTCATTTCAAAAAGCCTGTCTTTCAAAACCTTTCCCAATTGCACTAATCTCCATCTCACCCACAACTGAAACTCAAGATTGGCTTGAAAATATATTCACATGCACTTCTTCCACCTTGAATCAATATTATTTCACACCCAAAGCAATTTGATGATTGGCTTGTTGTCCTTCATAGGCTAGCTGCTTCCTCAATGTTAGATGAACTTTTCCTAGGTGCAAATTTTTTAACATTGAAACTGTTCTCTCAACATGCACTTTTGGAAATATTGCCATCTTGCTAGACTAGGTCCACTTGACCTTAATCTGGAAAATTTTACTTTCCATTTATATATTTTGTGACATTGTAGAGACAGGTAGACAGGGAGGCGCATCACTCAGTTAGGTTAGGGTTCATGGGAGGAGGAACACATGGAATCTTGTTCATCTCATTTCACTTAGGTTTAAGCTTGTATCTAGTTACACCCCACATAAAGCCTGTTTTTCCTTCTTCTCTTCTTTCCTCACTCATTCGCGCTCTCTTTGTATCACCTCAATAGGTGAATAGTCCGCCGTCTCTTCAGTCCTTGCTCCCCAAGATAATATCTTGTGCTCACTGCGGTCTACTGGTGTTTCTCAGGTTTGCCTCATTGTTCTCTTTCTTTCTTCCTTCTGTTATTCCTTCCTGTCTCTTTTCCTCTGCTTGCAATGCACCTCACTCATTCGCGCTTCTCTTTGTATCACCTCAATAGGTGAATAGTCCGCCATCTCTTCAGTCCTCGCTCCCCAAGATACTATCTCGTGCTCACTGCGGTCTACTGGTGTTTCTCAGGTGAATAGTCCGCCGTCTATTCAGTCCTCGCTCCCCCAAGATACTATCTTGTGCTCACTGCGGTCTACTGGTGTTTCTCAGGTTATGAGCCCAGGCTACTAAGAGCACCAGATCTGTTAGGATAGCGTTTGGAACTAAAACTTTCTAAGACATAAAGGACATCTAACACCAAAGTGGCGGGAAATAAGGAAATAAAGATTGAACCAGAAGATTTACCTGGTCGCTTCCCATTCACTCCTGCCCCAGATGAAACTCCAGCCCCAGAGCACCAATCCACCTCTGCAGCCACTGAGACTCCGCTCTCCGCCGACTCCGACATCATCGTTGAATCCCTGATCCCTCCTTCTATCACCATGTCCGAGATCTCCTCTACGACCTCTCTCAAGCTGGTGACTGAACCACTCAACGACACCAACTTTGCTACATGGCGCTTCAAAATAATCACCGCCCTGGCATACCAATGCTTGATGACTATGTTCTAGAGGACAATCAAACTGAACTCAAGAAGTCCCCTCTTTACTCCCAGAAAAAGAAGCTGGCCACCACCTTCATTTGCATGCATCTGAACAAAGAAAATGCTAACCGCTTTTTAGGGCAAGACTACAAGACCTATGAACCAAAGCAGTTGTGGGACGCCATCAACAGCCACTTTGCGACAAAATCTATCGAGAATGCCGCAAGTATCTGGGACAAACTCTATGAGATTCGGTTTGGCAAGGACAATATGAAAGAAGCCATCAACTCCTTCAGAACCACATTCCAACTCCTATCTGAAGTGTCGGCCGGCAAGCTCGATAAATCAACTCTCGAAATCTGCTGGATATTCTTGATTCTCAAACGGCTCCCATTCTTTTTGCCATGTTTAGGACTATGCAATTTGCTACTGTGAAAGACGCCGAGTCATCTCTTTCCCTCTCCACCTTCCTAAAAGATCTTGAAAGTGTACTTCGACAACAACAACAAGCCAACTCCGTCCCCATTCCAGTACCTCCTCCACTGCTTTGAATGTGTCGCAACAAACCGGCCAACAAAAGACTTCCTCGTCTAGAAGGCCGCGCGCACGCTGCGAAAACGGAGTCCACAATCCCGCTGCAACTCACTCCGAGGAAAACTGTCACTCCGTTCATCCTGAAAAGGCGGTAGCTTACTTCCAAGCTGCCATGGAGAGAGCTAATGCCCGAGTCGTTAAGAAGGCTATGCTCAGCACCAACTCTGGCGTCGAGGACACTATCATACTGGATAGCGGAGCAACTGGCCACTATCTGAAACATCGATCTTACTTCACCTCATTTCATCCTCGGCTGCCTAATGTTTATGTGGCCA
>SMGU01010559.1:0-13974 GCA_004348175.1 Puccinia novopanici
ATAGTACCCTAAGTAAATCTTCATACATTTCTGCACTTGGCATAGAGCTATATCAAAGTATGGAGACTTGAAAAACCCAGGAATGAATCCACCTAACATATATGTAGGCAGGATGAAACAGCTTCAGTAAGAACTTGAAGGGAGACCCAATGCTAGGGTTGGACAAGCTCTGTCTTGGACTCTTTGACTAATGATGACATGGATTGGTATCTTACCCATAGCAGGATGTAATATTTCTTATTGGTTCAAGCACATCATCAACATTTACTCAAGTCCATAATAATTAATGATATACAATCAAACAACACACCTACACACACCCAAAACACAATACAAAGAGTACGTAACAACTTCTCCTTTGGAAGAAGGTTGTCTTGAAAATAGAGTGTAAAAAAAGGGACAAATTTTCAAATATCTCTGAACGAGGAGAGGAGGTTACAATTTACCTAAGCGTTTGTAGGTCAGTTTTGAGTTCTTGAGGGAGCCGCTGATTGCCGCCTGGATGGAATCTCGGACATCGCTAGCTTGGAGAGCATTGGCGCTCCATAGGGCGGTATAATTCAAGCCCTCACCGACCCCATGATCGGCCGAATAGTTGAGTAGATGCTTGGTCCCCAATGTCGCGACCGGAGACTTTGCTGTGTGGTGAGATTAAGGCATGATCAAGATCGGGGAAGGGGGGAAGACAGGGGAGGAAAATGGTGAGCTGGGGAAGACTGACAAGCAATTTGCTGGGCGAGCTGGAGCGCACGAGCCATCAAGGCTTCCTTGCCGCCCTCCACGACATGTCTTTGGGCGATCAAGCCGAGCTCGCAAGCTTCCTTGGCGCCGAACGTCCGTGCAGTCAACGCCAGTTCTCGTAGTAGAGAATCGTTGCCCGTCTTCCTGGGCAAGCGTTGTAGGGTCCCGATATCTGCTGCAATCCCTGCATCCACTTCCTTGATGCTGAATTGCGCCCCAGACTCGCATAGTCGGATATCACACGCTGTGATGATGTCCAGCCCAAGTCCATAGCACACCCCATGGATCGCTACTATCACCGGTCGCTCACAATCCTGTTAAACAGTCAACCCACAAAACCAAAGATCAGAAAATTTACCCCATCTCAAAAGAGGATTTAGGAGTTGAACTGACCTCAATCTTAGAAATTGCGGCTTGAAACTCGAGTACATGTTGACGGAGAAGCAAGCCAGATCTAGCCGAGTCAGCGCCCTGAGAAGACATACATCCTCAGCACATGTATCCTGAGGTACTAAGTTATTGTGAGAGGAGAGAGAGAGAGGATAATTCGACAGACTACGAGTTGCAGGCCGTCCTCTTTCAAGTCCAATCCGGCTGTGAAGGCTCGTGTATTCGAGCAAAGGATGACTGCTCGAACATCCGGATCCTGTCGCACCTTGGCGAAATTCGTGGCCAACGAGCTCCAAAATGGCGAGGAAAATCTGCGTCCGGAAGTAGGCATACACACCACCAGGATACGTGTCAAGATCTCATGCGGTCTCTGGACCCATCATTTCAACGGAGCCTACATACGCACTAGTTGGCACATCCCACCAAAAAAAACAACAAGGATAAGCTTGCTATCAACGATCCTCATGAGAAGGAAGGAGAAGGTTACTTGAGTGGGGCCTGTTCATGGATAATCGCAGGACGGACTTGCTGGGCCAATCGGCAAGGATGAATGGGCCGCCATACTCTTTCTGGTCCATTGTTTGAGCTACTTGGGGTTAACTTGGGCGCGAGTTGGAGTGATGTTGGTTCATTCCCCCATCGAGGAATGGGCGTCGCACTGATTTAGTGGTGGTGGCACAGCCGGAGTGGTGTGGAGGCCATCGGGTGCACGGGGGTGCGCATACACCCACCTCACTCCCCCGAAACTGCAGTCGACGTGGAACAGCCAAAAAACAAGAAAAATGTCAGCAAATTGACTCTTCAAGTCGAGGAATCCTCTCCTCAACTTCTCAATCTCAACTGTCAAGGGAAAGAACAACCAAGCACCACACTACCTTCTACGTCGACTCACACGGCCGATCTGGAGCAATGCCCGCCCCCTCCTTCAGTGCCTCCCATCTCGACTTCCTCTCCATCTGCTTCATCATCCTCCTCGCTACCTCTAATATCTTGGCCCTCGATCCTTATAAAACCCTCGGCGTCTCCCGAAATGCTGATATCAAAGAAATCAAGCGTGCTTACCGGGTATGTCAAACACACTGCGTAGCCTGATTCTTTCTAGTGCTGATAATGAGCCTTTTTTTTTTTTCTTTTTTTTTGAAGAAACTAAGCAGAAAGTGGCATCCAGATAAGAAACCGAACGACAAACAAGCCCACGAGAAATTTCTAGAGGTATCAGAATCGTGGGAAATCCTATCAGATCCGGAGACACGAGAGATATACGACAAGAGGGGCGAGGAAGGACTGAAGAGACATAAGCAGGGCGGCGACCAATCGGATGGCTTCGACTTTTTTAGTCAGTTCTTCGGCGGTGGCGGCGGCAGCAGCAGACCGTCTAACTCTAAGAAGAACGCTAAAAAGAAAGGCCAAACTATGGTCTCTGAGATGGAGGTTGAGCTGGAGGATGTGCGTACTTCCTTCATGTTTCAAGTACTTATGCGAAGCTGATGATTAAAAAAAAAATAATTATACTTTCAGATTTACATTGGTCGGTCAATAGATTTCGAGATTAGTCGACGGGCTTTATGTCCGGCATGTAAAGGAAATGGCGCACGAAAGGAATCAGACATCGTGGAGTGTGAGACGTGTCAAGGGCAAGGGGTGCGGATTATCAGACACCAATTAGGGCCGGGGATATTCCAGCAGATGCAGATGCAATGCGACGCATGCAAGGGACGGGGGCAGACGATCAAGCACAAATGTGCACGCTGCAACGGCCAGCGAACCGTCGAGGAAGCCAACACGCTCACCCTCGATATCGACCGCGGCTCGCCCGACGGCCATGAGGAAGTCTTCGAGGGCGAGGGCGACGAAGGTCCCGGCTATTCGGCCGGCGACGTCGTCCTCAGAATCCGCATCAAAAAACAGGCCCACGGCGGCTTCCGTCGTCTCGAAGAAAACTTGTACTGGAAGGAAGTCTTGAGTCTCGACGAGGTAGCTTCTTTCCTCATGCCTCCCATATCCACGTCACATGAGGCTTAATTATGTCTCTTTCTCATGATCAAAACAGGCATTATTGGGCTTTACGAGAAAAATCAAACATTTAGATGGACATGATCTGACGGTCAGTAGAAGCGCAGTCACCCAACCGGGTAAGCGACAAATTTGCTCTCACCAAATTGGATGGACTTTGTGAAGAAGTCTAATATTTATTTATTTCACTTTTTTTTTTTTTTTTTAGGATTTGTGGAAGTGATCGAGGGCGAAGGTATGCCTCGACATCTAGCCCTAGGATATGGGAACCTCTTCATCGAGTTTTCTGTCGTGTTACCCCTCCAAGTATCCGGCCCATTCCGTGCCGGTCAGTGGCCTTTTTTTTTGTGAACCTGTTTGTCAGTCTTTGGTGCGGAAATAGGAAGCTGACGGATCTCAATACCACTTTTTTTTTAGGTCTGGAGAAACTGTTCGAGCCTTATAGGACTCTCGATCGTCCCACCTCTTCGCCCTCTTCTCAAGACGAAAACCACCAGGAATTGTAGCCTCGTCATCCCTTTTTTTGTCCTTTTTTCCCTTTTTTTTGAGATACACAGATAGAGTACCAACGTTGTTGAAAGAATTGATTTGTCTTCAGGTTTCTTTCTTTTTGTTTCTTGCATGTAATCAAGCTTTTTTCTTTCAGGTCTATGATTTGTAGTTTTTTTTTTTTTTTCGAGGAAAAAGACTAGAAGTGGTTGGGGGGTGTTCAAAGCCATATCATGAAGAAGACAGGGCTTCCTGATCAGCTCATGCCAGCATGAAAGTTATGCCCATTTTCAGACTCCCATATTAATTCTGGGTGTGATCTTAGCTAATAGGTGACAAGTCCCTGTGAGACATCATACGCTGTTATGCATTCATGTAGATTCATGTGATAGATGTTTCTGATGAATGTTGCCTATGCATATGAGACTTGATCCAAGGACATACAAGTGTATCTTTGGTAACAGGCCAGTCAAGTAACTCAACCTCCAACAGCACACTTAGCTTAGTGGCTAAAGCATCACTCATGAAGTTTGAGGTCATGGGTACCATTCCCATAGTGCACAACTGACAGTTTGGTTTCTGAAGATCCAAGCTGATATTCTTTCTTAGTTCATTCTTACTGGAACTCCATCACTTCCAAGCTTCCAAAACTTGTAAAATCAACACTCACAGCATAACTGCCCTTAATCACTTGGTTAGTATAGCATTGAGGCTCAAAGATTTCACCAGCTAAGCACTTTTGTTGGAGGACTTTTTCCCTTTAGTATCACCCATGTTGCACATTTATTTTGAATTTCTTACTCAAATTCCATACCAAAATTTGCACCACTGCAAAAAAAAAAAAAAAAAAAAAAACTGGTTCAACTGCCTGTGGTTGACATGCAGCATGCTCCGGCCAAGCTGACATCCACACTCCACCTGTTTACATATGTAGATTTTTTGGCACAATCACTGGGCAGTGTGCATGGTGATTGTGCATTAAAGTGTGATTGAATCACTCTTGGAGAAAGGGTGGAGTAACATCTGGGCTGCATTTTTTCAGATCTTCAGTGGGTCCCTGGGGTGACCTGGTTTCTAATTCTACAGGAGGGTTTCCATAGTATGGGTGATTTCAAGATATTGATATCCTCCTCAACAACCTCAGATTTGGCAAAAATGGTGGCACTATCAGACTTGACCCTGCAAGAAACCTTAAATATAAATACATCCACTCTGGCATCTACTCAAGGACTCAACAGATCAAGCAGCTCCTCAACAAAACTCATACACTCAGACATGCACTTCTGGGCAAGGACATACCCCTACAAACTCTGGAAAATAAGGAGGTGGTTGTGCTCCAGGCTTGCAAGGCTACAGTGCCCAGGACTGCACAGCTCTTGTGGCTGCAGTGAAGGAAATCTTCCCACTAGGGAGTCAAGAATGGACTAAGGTCCAAGAAATTTATAACCACTATGCTGTTCAAAATAATCAGATGTGTTATGAGACCAAACCACTGAAGACAAATTTTAAGAGTATGGTCATTCAGAAGAAGCCAACTGGAGAGATGGTCTGCCCTCCATGGATTTGTCTTCCCTCCATGGAGGTAAAGGATTTGGTTGCCCTCCATGGATTTGTAAGATTTCCATCCATCAATGGACTTGCCAAAATGTTGTGGTTGATAAAGATCAAGATTCCAATGGTGATGATGCAAAGTGAGTTTTTTTTGCTATTGGTATTAAATTTTCATGTTTCTAATTATAGCTTGCTGCTTGATAGCAATGGCATTGGTGGTGATGTTTCAGGAACTCAGGATAATGAATAAATCACTCACTCAAAGCTATCCCCAAATCATGATTGGAATTTGAACTCCCAATTTCAGTCCGGGAAATTGGCTGCCCACCCAGACTCTGTAGAGTGCAACCCCAACTCCATATCAGCAGGGCATCCAGGAAAGCAAGATTTGTATACTGGTGAAAGCAAATGGATGATTGGAAATAGTCTTTTGCAGTCATTGGTGTCATTGGGAATTGCTCTGGCCACAATGGCAATAATCAATACCTCATAATCATCTCTGGGTATGGCCTCCTTAACCCCAAATCCTTCTGAAAAGGCAAAGTGAAATGTTTCTCAATTGCAATTGGTCACCGGTAATCATGATTATTCCCAATCCAACAATCCAACCAAATATGCCAAACAGAACAGACTTCAACTTAGTCTTAATTCCTTTTGCAAACCTTAAGTCAGAGAAAAGTGCAAGGATGATCAGAGAATGGCAGTGCTCTATGCTTACCAGTTTCAGGAGGCACATACAACAATCCACCAACTGGAAGAGAAGATATCCCACTTGCATGATGGCATTAAAATACAGGTAGTGAAAATTCAAGACAAAACCAAATATTTGCAATCATTGATTGCCTTTCTCCAGAAAGATTTGGCTCAAGCACAAAGGGACTTGATGCACCAGAAAAATGAGAACTCAAATATTCAAAGTAGGATCAATTTCATGAAGTTCAGAATGGACATGCAACATCCTCCAATGATTTAAAACCCAAACCATGGTCCAGGTAGGCATCACCAGGGGACCATTTGTGGCACTTGCCTGGCATGTGCCATCGCAGAGGTGTTTATGGTGGTGAGTCATCTGTCTCCAGCAGGTATTACTCAATGACCAACCTCATTTTTCATATGAGAGGAAATTTAATGGGCTTCAATGGACCCCCAACAGCTCACTCAATTGCCAAGGAGCATGAACCTTCTTGTCCTTTGGGACACATTGAATTTGATCCTCATCAAAATCAAGGAATGTGCTTTATTAGTTTTTTTGTGTCAATATCCTTTGAGAGAGGATTTTTTTGAAATTATTGATATCAACACCCATTTTTGTGATGAAAGTACAGTTGTTTTTTTGTCCCCAAGTAGGCCCACACACCATTCACCAATTCCCAGGAAGATTTCCTCAAGTAAGATTTGAAATTTGGTGATGTATACAGCCAGCACTGGAAGAAAAACTCACTCAACTGCCTTCAGTTGACATGTAACTTGCCTTTGTGCACCAAGGCAACTTGCATGTCAACTGCAAGCAGTTGTGTGAGTTTTTCTTTCAGTGCAGGACAAGAAAGCTTGCAGTTTTAGCCACTGGCTTTTTGTCAGAAACTTGGCTTTAGGCCCCTTTGGAGCCAAGCCGCATTCTTGTGTACAGGCTGCGGACTAGACCTCCAGCACCAAGCCTTGCCATCAGCAGGTGGGTGCAGGCCGGGTAGGGCCAATGGGTCCAATTTTGCCCAAGGAATTGGTTGGTGTGGGTCTCAAGGCCTGAAAATGCCCAACAAAAAAGATAGCACTTTTCTGCCAAACATCTTCCTGTATTACAGGAAGTGTGTCTGAGGTCAGAGGTGGCTTATGTCCCAGTTTTTTTGGCAAAAACTACCACCTCCCATCTGCAAGCTTTTTCGGCCTGGCTGTATAGGCACCATGGCCTGGTTCACATTATTTAGGTATAATAGCCCAGTTCAAACTATATAGGTGCACAGTTGTACACAGAATATTGCTTTACCATTTGGGCAGTGCCTGAATGGTTGGGGCCCAAAAAGTTTCAAAACTCCACCACAAGAGCACTTAATTATGGGTCAATGAACTCATTTGTTGCTCTAGAGCCATGATTATGGATTTAAAGCATGGAATAAAAGCATAGGTGTTTTTCACTTGATATTAGCATAGTGTAGAATATGCTTGTAGTGGAGCTCTCAAATACTCCTCCCTGGGATGCCGGTGTTTTCTCTTCTTCACCGCTTTTTACACACCGTCATCCCAGGTCAGTATCTCACTCTTCATTCATTGTTTTATTATTTCTCTTAATCTTGTTTCTTTTTTTCTTCTTTCTTCTTTCTTTTTCTTCATTCTTCTCTCTGTTCATCGTAGCTGAAATTTACCGCTTTTTACACACCATCATCCCAGAGCATAAGAGGTGTGACCTGTGGGGCTCTCACAACTCCATATGTCCAAACAGCAGCACATTGAAGGAAAAAAAGGCAACTTCAATTGCCTTAAAAAAATTCAATTGCCTTGCCAATATCAACATTGAGCCTACACGCTCCCAGAGCTGCCAAAATTTGTTCAAATGGATGTTCAAGCACCTTGGTGGCCCCCATGTCAGCCCATATGGGCAGATCAAGTTTTACAGGCCACCTGGTACAGTAATATGCTATGTGCAACTGTAATAGCCCAGTTCACATTATGTTGGTGTGATAGCCTGATTCATATTAGGCAATTTGAACACCACTTTTATTCCCCTTTGTCATCAAGTTTGACCCTTTCTTCTCTTGAAAGTGCTCAGACCAGCTTGAATCAATGGCTAAATCTGAAGAACAAACAAAATCTGGAAAATTTTACGTTCCAGGGTGTTAAAAGTGGAGTTAACCCAATTGGAACCAGGCTAATCCACATGACAGTGATTCACATTTGCCAAACATCCGGGTTATGTGAGGTTATACTCTACCCGCATAGCCCTACAAGGATAAGAAGACCGAGCCCCACCCTGCGCCTGTAAACTGGCGCAAAGTTGGTTGATGCAATTCCCCGTCGATTTCCAACTATATTTTCTAGAGCATGTTTTATGTGAATATCCATTTTCCATGTTGTATGGTGACCCACAAGTGAATCCAACTATGACTACGTGCCCCTCTCGAATCAGTCGTGTGGGGGGGGGGGGAACTTGGTGGCGGGAGACCTGTCCGGCTTCCTGTGACTCGGGAGTAGGCCGCTCTCAGTTTTGCTTTTCAGTCGAGCTCGAGTCGCAGAGCCACCCTGTCCTGTTAGCTAAATTGTACACTTTCGATGGTACATATTTAAATAGTATGTACCTGTTGAATGAGAGGGCAGGAGCTCCCTTCTTATCCCCCAGAAATGGCTTGTGTCCAGTTCCACATTCTGTATTTCATCTCGTCATGGCTCAGGTGGATCCTGATTGATCAGTCTTGCGGATGATTCGAAATTTGCACCAATATCGGGGCTGGATAATAGTGCATGAAGTAAACTGAAGTCGCTTGAATGTGATGGAGCCCCATTGAGAGACTCAAATTCCTCTGATCGCCATATGATGGCCATTGGTTGCAAACCTTTAACCGGCCAAGTGCCCTGCAAATCCTACAGCCTCTCCAAAAAATTAGGCAGTGCTTCCTCTCCAGGCTATGGGAGACATCCAATGACTTCAGGTAATCCTTCCAAACCTCAAAGCAACTGCGGCCTGAGAAAGAAGTACAGCAACAGATCTGCGTACATCTGCATGAAGCGCAGGAGGCAAGCCATCTTTTCTCAGCTGCATGCGCTCCGGCTTCGTTGCTGGATCAGGCTCATCATCGGTTCATCAGTCCGAGTCGCCATTTAAAAGGTGTCTCCACCGAGATTGCAGGTTGAGACAGAGTACACAAAACCGGGGCACCTAACCACATTTTGCGGTGGAAGAGGCTGAATGGGAAACCCAACATCTACAAAAGCATCACATCCAAAGCCAAAGGACATGCAAATTGACTTGGATGTCAGTCAAGGGTGCTCATACGCGAGGACTCTATCTTTGCACTGGGATCAGATGAAAATCGTGCATGGACACCCGCGGTTCTATGGGGTCCGTTGATGCGTATATTTGTACCTCCGAGCTTGTCGAAGCCATCTCGGGCGAAGTGCATCGCCGACCCTGTCTAGCTTTGTCTCGCCAAATCAGGAAGTTGCTTTTCCCATGAGTGTCACAAATACTTCCTGGACATCATGCCTATATGAATATTGGTAACTCCCTTCAGCCCAATCATGTCCTTGGTTTGGGCAGCCCGGCACCAAAAGGATGAAGGAAGGACGTCTGTGTGTCGATTGTTGCGACCCAGCCCTGCAGAGAAGTCGGACAAGAGCTAGGTGATTCTTCCGGCAATTTTTTCCAACACATTACTACCAATGTGCAGTGGAATCCTTCCAGCAACCTCACTGGGTTAGATGGGCCAGGGGTGGTCCAGGACTGGACTGCCGCGAAAAAAAATGTCTGTGAGCCTGGCCACTTTCCCTTACAGGTGTCCGTGAGCTGGTCCTCTTTGTCTTACAGGTACGGCCTGGCTCGTAAACCAGTCAGGAGCTTCCGGGCAAGCCACACCCTTTGAATATTCCCATTCTTGTTTTGCTATAAGTTGCTGCCGACTCGGCCCATTCCAAAAGTATCCTCACATACTCCCTCATTATTTACCTTCAGATCATAGTATCTTCAAGCCCACAGCTCTACGCTTGCCCTGTGTTCCAAACTCTCCTTCTACAGCCGTTCTTCGGGATCTTTGGCTTGAATCCTGAGTCATCACGACATTCTACTCAACTCTATTCCCGCCGTTCAACGCAAATCCGCCAACGTGAGTTGAGGCCACTGCTTTTTGGGGCACCTTAGATTGATTTGTGTCCGAGCTTGCCAGCCTGAGCCCGAAGGTCCCAACCCTTAACCCTTGAGCTGATTCTTTCCCTCGACCCTAGGTTCTCGATAGAAAAGACCAAATCTTCTTGGCTTCATCTTCAGAAACCATTCTGCTTT
This sequence comes from Puccinia novopanici, assembly GCA_004348175.1. Classification (NCBI taxonomy): domain Eukaryota; kingdom Fungi; phylum Basidiomycota; class Pucciniomycetes; order Pucciniales; family Pucciniaceae; genus Puccinia; species Puccinia novopanici. The sequence goes on from SMGU01010559.1 coordinate 10,169, forward strand.
CAGCTCTCGTCCTTCCTCGTCTATAGTCGACTAACTCGTCTATTCAAAATATTAAACCCCATTTGTCCTCCATTCGGTAAGCCGCGCACTCTCTTGTTGTGTGCTTCAGCTATCATTATATTAACCACTCGTCCTGCTCCCCTGTTGACTGAATCATTGCCCCACCTTCGCTGTTACCCCGTTCTTCCTGCTGGTGGTCTACTTTCATTTTCTAAACTATACCATCCTTTATTCCAGGACAACATGTCCACTATCATTCGTCTTCCTATGTTAATGGCTTTATGCCTTGTCATCTTATCCCTGACTGCCGACGCCGTCCTTGTTCCGTAAGTCAACATTTCATTTTTCCATCGGGCTATTCTTTCTTTTCCTAACGTAGTCTACTATCCCAGTCATTCGGCCAAGCTTCATCGCCGCCTAACTTTTGTAGCCAAGGCCCCACCGGCCAATTGGGCCAGCGATTCGTTGGAGGACTACCAGACGTATCACTTCCGCTATTTAGCTTTGGGATGCAATCTTGTAAAAGGCCAAGCCTTTTTCGATACCTGCTGCCACCCCCGCCTCAAGACCGAAAACCTGAAGGATATTCCCCTCGAGTGTAATCTCGATGCTGAAAGTATGGTGAAGTCTCTTATGATCATCAAGTCTAGTGACGTTACCGGCAACTTGACCACTGGCCAAGAAGGCAAGGCGGTATTTATTCGTAATGGTACTATTCGTGCCATTGAATCGACTGTCGATGTAAGCTATTTCGTATATGCACGATCAAGTTGCAATTCTATACTAACGTTTTCGTCGGATCTGTAGGGTTGCAATAGCTCGCAACTCCCTACGGCAGAGCAGGCTGCCCATTTGTCAGAGATCTCCCGCCAAATCGAGCTCATGAGCAATTCATCTTACTTGGCCAACACGACCCAAGCGATGAACCTTACCATGAACAGCACCGATTATGTTCAACTTGTCCAGTTTTTGAACTCAAACCTTACCGGGATGGCGAACTTCTCTGGAATGGCCAACATCACTCGCTTTTTACCTGCCAACTTCACCCGACTTTTAAATTCTAGCATACCTCTTTATGCGAATGTCACTGCTTGCAAGGCCGTCAAGCTCACTTCTTCAAACCACACCAACAGCTCTCAAACTCTTCATGTCCCGAAGCAGCAGGTATGAGCATTTCATCTCTAATGAGTGCGTTCTGGTACTAATCCCTTGGTTATATCGCTGTTTCTAGCCCATTGTCGAGACCACGGTTCAACCTCCTGTAGCCCCTGTTCAACTTCAGACTTCGCCTGTTGACCGCCAAGCCAAGGTCGACTCCTCGGCCGCAGATGCCGCCGCTGCTCAAGCTGTTGCTGATGCGAAAGCTAAGGCAGATGCTGCAGCTCGAAAGCAACGTGATGCTGACGCGAAAGCCAAGTCTGATGCCGAATCCGAGGCCTCATCCGAACAGGCCAAGTCTGACGCGGACGCCAAGGCGAAATCGGATGCTGCTGCGAAGGCCGCCTCGGAAGCAGAAGCCGAAGCCGCTGCCAAGGCTGCTGCTGATGCTCAAGCTGCTTCCCAGGCGCAAGCGGCCGCTGACGCCAAAGCTGCCTCTCAAGCCCAGGCAGCCGCTGATGCTCAAGCTGCTGCTGACGCCAAAGCTGCTGCTGACGCCAAAGCTGCTGCGGACGCCAAAGCTGCTGCTGACGCCAAAGCCGCCGCTGCGCAAAAGGCTGCTGAAGCTCCCAAGCCGGCTCAGTCACTGGTTAGCAGCGCCGCCGCAGCTGTTGGCAATGTATTGAGCGGTGTTTCGCATGTCTATGGTACCGACGGTGATGCTAAGGGCACTTTTTTTTACCAAGTTTGTCTTTTCCCTCGTCTGAGCTCCACTGCGTACGCGCCTTTAACAAGCTTCTGGCCAATATAGGAAGGAGGAATCGGAGCTTGTGGTACCGCTAATTCCGACAGCACTCCCCTAGTCGCTTTACCTCCTGGTCTTTACGCCGACGGTGCTCATTGTGGCAAGAACGTGATGGTCATGAACACTGCCAACGGAAAGTCTGTCACCGCTAAGGTGCAAGACATGTGCCCTGGATGTCCATCCGACACCTCCTTAGACGTCAGTTCCTTTTCCCTACCTTGCTTACCCTCTATGCTCTTCTGACCGGTTGACCGTTATTGCAGATGTCGACCGGAGCCTACGATGCGATTGGCGCACAAGCAACAGGCGTCTTGCCAATCCAATGGGGCTTTATTCAGTCCTAGTCTCAGATGAATAGCTATTCTTCTGAAAGGCGCGCCTGTTTCTTGTATTACCTTCCTTTGCGACCTAGCCACGGCTATTTCAAGTATTAGTGCTTTAGCCACTTGTAAATCTGGTTCTGTCGGTGCCATGGACCTTCCTTTGTTTTCTAAAAATTAGTGGCTTAAGATTCGTATTGCTTTGGGTTGTCTGTTCCTTTGGTCTATCTGAGTAATTCGGGTGTATAAACAATTGTTTTTTTATTGAAAAAACATCAGAAGAACTTGCAGTCTTACCTAGCGAAGTGGTCTATTCCCATCCAACCCTTGCTCCTATTTATGCCCTAGACTCGACTCCTAGGTGCGCTTAAGACCCTACTCCTAGCTGCACCCTAGACCCGGCCTTTCGCCGCTACAATACCACTACGTAATGTGGGTACGCCCACTTGAGGGTACTTCTACGCTTCTGCCTTACAGCAGGACTGTTCACATAGAGCAATTTTATCTTCACTGATTTTATGCATCAGCAAGCTTGTCCAGTAAAATTGGCACGCGTGTTGGGTCAAACCAACCGAAAGTTTGCTGATTTTGGGCCTATAATGAGCTGTCTGACCAAGAGATTGGCACACTGGTGTTTTTTGGCAAAAAAAAAACTTTCGGAAAACAGAAAAACTGGATGGAAAAACAATGTCAGGTGAATAAATGCCAAACTGCTAAAATGGCAAAACAAAGAAATCCAATAAACTTGAAATTTTGTGAAAAATCTAGAATCATAAGAACAAGCTGTTATAAATTCAATACAAAACTGGGTTTGTGTGGAGAATGATTATGGTGGGGTATGCCTTTTGGTATTTTTTTTTTATTTTAGGATATTTTTTCTCTTATTTTATACATGCATTACAGGTTTCATATGTATTTTCTCTTATTTATCACTCATATTTAGCATGTATGTACAACCTCCTATGGTATTAGTTTATATTTTTCTATGTTGTAAAGTTTTGAGGCACAATGTGGAAGATGCTACTAAATTCAGAGTGTGTCATGTGAGAAATACAGTGAGTAGGCAAAAGCTCTACATAATAGTACCTTGCATTGCAGTATTAGAGGTGACAGGATGGAAGGTAAGCAGCTGCACTGCAAGTAAACTTTTTGGTTGGATATAAGGCACATGGAAAAACTAGAATATTCCATTGCACAGCCTTAGTGACATAATAGTAGAGGACAAGAAGGAATTTGAGGTGAATTAATTTTTTGAAGCTATCAAATAAATGCAAATATTATCAAATTCTCATGACCAGAGGCTGGATGCAACACAAGAAACTGAACACAACTAAAGATATTTCTTAGGAGATGATTGAACCAAATTGAAGCCTCCAACTGAGTTTCTTCAGCGCTCCTCCTGAGTCCCTAGATTCTTGCTTAAGTTTTTGAATGGTTCTGGCTTGGATTGAGGCATTGACAATAGTCAATTATAGGTTTTTGACTGATGACATGGAATTGAATGAACTTCCTGTCAGAGTATCTCCTTCTCCTGAAACAACTTGAAGCAAAAGTGGTTTGTACAATATTGCATAAGCTCTCCC
>SMGU01010560.1:0-17027 GCA_004348175.1 Puccinia novopanici
TTGCGTCACTATCCCCCGATCTCAGTCCCCGTGCCATCGGGGATCCTCCCCTCTCGACGCAAACACATATGAAGCAGAGTGGGACTGACGGCAAAGAAGCAAAGAAAAAACAAGGAGTGCAGCAAGAAAAGAGCCCACAGAAAGCAAAAGACTTGATTGGCACCGGAACGCAAGGATGCTTTATATACAACAAGAGAAAGAGAGATCATTCGTCATCATCATCATCGTCGATGGCGATCTCATCGGCATTAGGCGCGGCCTTCTTGCTGGCAAGGTCGTCAGAAGGGAGCGCCTGAGCCCGGTCCAACTGGGCCTGTTTATCCTTAGCCCTATGTCACCAAAGAAAAAAAAAGAGAAACTCAATGATCTGTAGAAAGAAGAAGAGCAAGTAACAAAATAAAAACACGTACAAGACAAAAGAGTTGGTAGTAGTCGAACGATCCGCGTTCTCCAGTCTGCTCATCGGGTCCATGGTCTGGGTCTGGCTGGCGTCCTGCTGTCCTGTGCCAGCCGCAGCGCCGCCGGCCGCCCGAGCCGCCGCCGCCTTGGCGGCCAAATACGAGGTCTCCGTGTTGAAGGAGGCTTGGACGGCACGCTTGATCCGGAGCATCTATTTCCAACACACATCAACATACATGTCATTTCTTCTTCTTAGGAAGACTCTCTCTCTCTCTCTCTCTCTCTCTCTCTCGCGTGCGCGGCAGCACTCACCTCTCGGAACGTGTCTTCACTGCCGTGTTGGATTTCAAAGTTATGGTAAGTCTCCCAGAATTTCGGCGCGGTTCTCGGATCGCAGAACTGTGAAGAATGTGCATAAACTATCACAAAAAAAAACATCCGTTAATGCGTCCAGTTATCTCAAGGAGGGAAGGGAGGCGGAGAGGAGAGAAGGAAACATACTAGCTCTGGCCCGGTCGATCTCCCCCAGCTTTTGCTCCAGATTGGCAAACCTCAAACACATCTCTGCCGTCTGATTATTCGGCAAACATTTGATGGCTTTTTCGTAGATAGGACGCGTGGCAGGCAAGCCAAAGTTCTCCGTAGCCTTAGCGATATAATATGCAAACATCTAACCATCCACCCCCCCAAAAAAAAAGTCAGACTGGGTGAATAAATAAAAGGAAAGGTAGAAAAAGGGACGACCGACTTCAAAGCGGTCGGAGAGAGCCACCTTCTCGGTAGCACGTTCGAGCACGCCCATGGCACGTTTAGCCAACCCATAGGACTCCTCCAGTTGGGCATAGAGGAGGAAGATGGGCTTGACAAACTTCTCGGGACAGTTCTCCAGCGCCTGCTCGAACAGGTCGCGGGCCCGCTCGATCTTGGAGCCCTCGTATCGCTTGATGAACTTGGTCAGATAGGTGTTCCAGATCTCAAACACGATCGGGTATGAGAACAGCTCGATCCCCCGCTCATACACCTTAAACGACTCTTCCCAAAACTCATTCTCCTCCAAGAAGTTCGCATAGTTCACCACAATCTATATCATCCCATCAATCTCTTGAATGCGTCCAGTTATTCCGGGGAAAAGAATGACTTACTTGGGCATTGGCGATCTTCAATTCGAAGATCGAGTCATACGCCTTCTGGGTCGTCTCTACCGTCCCAATCGACTCTTCCAGATCAACCCGGAAGGACCAAAGTTTTAAAGACTTGAATAGTCTCACTTGGACGGCCAGAGATTCGTCGTGGAAGCTGATCGCCTTCTTTTTATAGTTCACTGGGATCATTGTGGCCCTTCTTATCACTCTTAAAGCTTCTGAATAATTTCTGAGTGCGAAAAAAAAAAAATCATCAATATACTTGAGCAGGAAAACTTTTTTTAAAAAAGGGGGGATGACCCACTCATTTCTCACTTCCATTTCTGCCCATTCGATCCAAATCTCAGCCAGATCGTCGACGCGTTGGAAGTTGACATTGATAGCTTTTTCAAAGACTTTCCGAGCGTTATCGAGATCGGGCAAGGAGTCGTTGTGCTCAGAGACGCCATTTTCCTCGTACCATTTGGCAAAATGGATGAAGAGCTGGTTGAAGTTGGAGGTGGCCTTCTTGGGGTTAATAGTCTCGATTGCCTTGAGGTAAGTCTCCACCACTTTCTCATCCTGCTGGTCTCCAAACAACACCACCCGTTTCTCCCACTCCTGCACGTCGTTAGGATTCCTTCTCAGTAAGACATCGTTCACTAGGAATGGCCTTCGATCCATTAGCTCTTCGAACTCTTTCATCTTTTGATCTAATTCGGCCTCTTGTAAGTTTTTCTCTTCTTCCTCTTCTTCGTCATTGTCTCCAAGGGAATCCATCAGGGTTGAGATGTATTGTTCGGAAAACTCGGCATATGCGTCAAAGATGGTGGTAAAGTCTCTGATGGTCATGACGCGAGCAATGCCATCCTCGAAGGTTTGTTGGGCTTTCTCAAACTCGGCACGTTTGATCCAGTAGGTCGCCAGATTAGTAAAGATGAGGCCTAATTGATCTTTGTAAACATTGAGACCTTCGAGTTCAATGATGCGATCGATATCTAGTTTGGAAGGGTTAGAGGGATCGACATCCGGGTCGTAAGCCTCTTTTGCCATTTCATCGGCTTTCATCTTTTCTCGAGTGGAGCGGGGTTGGACAAGAGGTACTGGGTCCCCAGCCATTCGGATCAAACCATTAAAGGAAGGGGTCTCTTGGGTGGATGCGTGATTAGTGATGGCGGGATTATCATCAGTAGTTCCGTTGAACTTTTGTGACGAGGCTTGTCGTCGTTTGATGGTCTCCTTGAGGCTGATGCCAACCTTGTTTGGGAATTTCTCGCAGAGTTCCATAAAGTCAAGTAAGAGCTGATATGGACTCTTCCCATCGGGTGATTTATATTTTCCCTTGCGTGCCTTTCTGACGAGTCCTAAGAGTAGCTTAGCTGCGACTAGAGCTTTGGGTGGATGCTTGCTCGGCTTATCTTGAACTTGATCATTCTCCTTTGCCTCATCCTCGTCCTCCTGCTCTTTCTCTTCATCGTCATCCTCATCATCATGATCGACGGTAGTTGCTTCAGCTTCTGTGACCAAGAACTGAACGTAATGAGCTGTCAGGCTGGGATCGATGGCTAGATAACGTCTCCAGACTCTGATACACGTTTCGCCGCCCGCGATCTCTTCAGACCACCTCAGATAAGGTTTCCAAATGCGTTCGTGTAATGAGTGGGGTAAGGTACGGAGTGCGCGATCGAAGGTGCGCCGGGTATGGGTGAGTGAGAGGGGCGCGGGACATGATGGATGAGTGAGTAGGGTCAAGTATGATAACCATAACCTTGGCATCTGTTGTGCGTCAAGATGCATGTGAGCCGTATGCGTTCAATACAAGCGAGGAGGAGGAAAGAACGGACCATGGGTAGCCAGATCAAGGATCTCTCGTGGGCACTGGCGACTGCTTTCCATTCTAGCCAGCCCAATGCGCTGTCGAGATGGCCAGACCAGGTGCCACCGCCATCCATGTCGCGTTCGTTATCGTCTAGTTGTGCGTCAGTTTTGGAGATGTAATCGAGTACGGTGAGGGAGTCGTTGGGTTGTGGGTTACGTTTCTTGTTCGCAGAGAGGATGAAGGGTTTTTTGGGTTGACCGAGGATGAACTGGTGGCGTAGTTTGAGATAGTTTGACCATAGTTTGAATGATTTTGGGAAGTAGATGAGTGCGCGTTCGTAGGCCGATACGAGTATTTGGTATGCCCTCCTCCCCTGCTGTGAGGCTAGTTTGTTTCCTAGTAGTTGTTGTTCAACATGGTCCTGTTTCCCTCGTTCTTCTTTGATGAGTTTCTCTAGTTCGTCTGTGAGAGACTGTATGTGTGAGATCCATAGTTGTTGGTTGTGTGGGTTTGTGAGCAAGTCCTGTTCTGTGAGTAGGTGTTCTGGGTTGTTTGAGAGTGCTATTTCTGATTGGAGTAGTTTGTTGAGGTCGCTTGTGATGGGGAAGAGTGATCGAAGTTTTTCCATTATTTTTTTATTTTTTTTTTAATTTGGCCGTGTGGGATCGAATGGGTCAGTTTAAGATATGATGATTGCCCCGGGGTATGTAGTTCCCCCGGGGGGACAGCTGTGACATGCCAGTGACATCCCACCAGCAACACCCACAGCCCAACCCACTAAACTACTACTGTAAAGGGAGAGAAATGCTGAGACTACTACTCACAAGAACAACAACAACAACACTACTCAGACCAAAAAAACTACCAACAACAACACTCAGCATCAGGAGAATGGCCGAACAAACCAAGTCAGTAGATAACACTAGCACATCAAACCATCAACTCACAACTGACTTTGATCTCAGTCAGGAACCACTCTCAAAATCTGCACTCAAAAAACTAGAAAAGGAGAAGGAGAAAGCCAAAAAAAAATTAGAACGTGAAGCAAAAGAACTACAAGAAAAACAAAACAGGGATGCAACACAACTAGACTATGCCACTCAAAACTACGGACAACTACCACTCAACCAGAGTCAGGAACGAAACAGTAAGCCATCTCTCAAACTCAACAACCCTACCCTCCCAAACATACTGACCCATCCTTTATCAAAAGATTTCAATTGGGTCGACATTGCTACACTACAACCGGAAAGGATCGGAGAACGAGTAAGGATCCAAGCACGAGTACACAACTCTCGATCTCAAAGTATACCACCATCCTACTATAAAAAAACTAGCAGGAGAGAAAATACATGTATACTGATTTCTAACCTCTTTCAGGCGCCAAACTATGCTTCCTCGTACTAAGAAACCAAACAGCCACCATCCAAACCATCCTCTCGATGACCCCAGACACTGTCTCGAAACAAATGATCAAATATGCCATTGGCATCCCACTAGAATCCATCGTGGTCGTCGAAGGCGTCGTACAGAAGCCGATCGAGGACGTGAAAACTTGCTCGGTATCCAAACTCGAAATCCGTCTAGATAAAATATTCGTACTGGCAGAGGCACCCGCCAAACTTCCCTTCCTCTTGGAAGACGCCAGTCGCCCCGTCGACGTCCTTCCTAAGGTCCGCTTTCTCTCCACCCCTTCTACCTACTTTTGCCGAAAAATCTCCATCCAACTAAATTCAGAAAAAAAAAAAATGGTTCTCAGGAGGGCGAACAATTCGTAACTGTGGGCACAGACACTAGGCTGGATAACCGAGTGCTTGATCTACGAGTAAGTCTTGAAAAGAAATAGAAGGGGGACAGAAATGATCTGACCAAGTAGAAACTAGACCCCAGTGAACCAAGCCATATTTAGAGTCCAATCGCGGGTCTGCAACCTGTTCCGACGGTATCTAGACGACGCTGGATTTATCGAGATTCACACGCCGAAAATCCAGGGGGCAGCCACGGAGTCGGGAGCCAGCGTCTTCAAGCTGGCCTATTTCGAGCAGACCGCCTTCCTGGCCCAGTCGCCCCAACTGGCCAAACAGATGGCCATTGCGGCCGACTTCGAGCGGGTGTACGAGATCGGCCCAGTGTTCCGGGCCGAGAACTCTAACACCTACCGACACATGAGTTGAGTTGAAGGCTTCTCCATCCCACACTCCATGGCTGACCCCCCCCATTCTTCTCCATCCACCAGCCGAGTTCATCGGCCTCGACCTCGAGATGGCCATCAAGGAACACTACCATGAGGCGGTGGACCTGCTCGACGGACTCTTCATCAGCATCTTCAAGGGCCTCCAGGCCACCTCCGCCAAGGAAATCGACATCATCAAGTCCCAGCATCCCCTCGACGACTTCAAGTTCCTCGATAAAACTCTCAGACTCAAGCACCATGAGGCCATCCAGATCTTGAAGGACAACGGTCACGATATCGAATTCGGTCAGGATATGGGCACCGAACAGGAACGCATCCTCGGCAAACTCATTAAAGAAAAAGTCCGCCATCTCCGCCTTTCTCTCTTCTTTCGCTGCTCGTTTCTGACTCTTCCAAACGCGTTATGAATGCACTTGTCTTGTCCAGTACCAAACCGGTAAAATATGATTCTGCTTTTTTTTTTTTTGTTTCATTGAGAACAGCTAAACATTTTCCCTTTTGTTTGTGTGGACCAGATTATTACATCATTGACAAGTTTCCGCTGGCTATTCGGCCGTTCTATACCATGCCTGACCCGGTAGATCCAGTTGAGTAAAACATTTCCTTTTTACTAGAAAATATGCTACACGACTAATTACTAATTTTTTTGGTGTATATGATGATAGACTCTAAGTAACAGCTACGATTTCTTTATGAGTTGAGTGGCAAAGAATTCAACAGCAAGAAAGAGAAGGGGCTGATGAAGAAGGTATTTGCAGGGGGGGAAGAGATCATATCGGGGGCGCAGCGGATCCATTCGACGGGACTGCTGATAGAGCGCATGCGGGAAGCGAAGATCGAGCCGGGGGAGATGAAGGGGTATTTGGACGGGTTCAAGCTCGCGTGTCCGCCCCATGCCGGCGGCGGCATCGGCCTCGAACGCGTCGTCATGCTCTTCTTCGGCCTCGGTAACATCCGCAGGGCGTGTCTCTTTCCTAGAGACCCTAAACGTCTCGCTCCTTAACTCCCCTCCCTCCTCCCTCCTCTCTGCTCTTCAATCAATTTCATCCCCCAAACAATCCCTCATTCCCCCCCCATCTTATCACCCCACTCTCTCCTCGCATATCTTGTTTTTTGAAAAAAAGCATGACATTCTTGCGTCCACAACATCCTTTCCCTCGTGCGGATCATCATGAACAAAAAAAAAAAAGCGCCTATTTCTGAAGGTTGGTGGGGCCATCTTTCATGGGCCTGTAGTGTGTGCGACAAACAAGCACATTCCAGATGATTCTGAGGTTGAGGAGGAGGACCAAGAACGAACACGCAAAGGAGCGCAGAGTGGATGTGGGTACACAAGGACAGAGAGATCCGAGTGTATCTCGGAACGCGAGGATGTTGTGACGCGTGATCGAGACGCGCTGCCGTCTTGAAAAAGACGCACAAGCGAGAGAAAGAGAGAGAGGAGGAGAACAGCGCGGATGAGAGGTCTGTGGGATGCGTGGAACATGTCGACACTTCGGCACTGCGCGAATGGGCGCGGCCTGGGGGGCTGTGGACACGGCGACGGTGCGAAGGATAACCAAAAGAAACATGATCAAGATGTGTGTGTGTATATATATGGATTGATTGGAGGGCATATATGAAGCGCCTGTTACAGACAGAGAGAGAGAAAGAGAGAAACGTGCTTGTTGACACAACAAAAAGATGGCCGTTTCTTGCGGCGCATGTTTCATTACTTATGCGAGAGAAAGACCTACGTGCTGTTATATATATATATATGATATGTGTCAAAAAAGGGGGGAGGAGGAGGAGGGGAATTACAACAACAACAACAAAGAAGAGAAGAAGAGAACTAGAGGAATTGAAAGTGATACGGAAAGAACATTCTTCAATCTTCCAATTTCCCGACGAACTGTGGAGAGAGAAGAGAGAGGACATATAAGAGCATGAGTATCAGGTTCCGAGTCGGGATGTGGTGTGAGAAAAGAAGGACTCAACGGCTTGGCGCGTCAGGTTGGAATGATTCGTGCCGATATCCAGGTCGATGTTCCAGCACAAAAAGCTACTCCCCCGCGCCACAACCAACAATAAGCAAACACACACACACACGCACACTTAGAGGAAGAAGAGAGAAACTCAACAGAGTGTCGACGCAAGTCGAGATCAGGTCCGTCAAGAAGCGCAGGATCCAGAAGGGCAAGAGGCCGAAGAATATGCAGATAAACGGGCCCAGGTTTTCCAGCAGCAGGAGGCGGTCATGGATCGGGTTAGAGGACGACTCGGAGGAGGAGGTGTAGATGTGGTAGCCGATCAACGAGAGGGTGAGACTGATGGTGAGGGCAACCAGGTTCAGGATCAACTTGACGAGCAGATCTGCAGCCACAGAGAAGCGTCAGCGCGTTCTTCCTCCCCCCCTCTGAGACAGGGCGCTGCTCATGGACTCAACTGTGGAAGAGGCCGATCTGGGCATGTTTGAAGACCAACGACTGCGTCTTCCTGAACGAGGCCGAGAAGTTGAAGCCCGTGATGCCGGCATAAATCAGGCTGAAGGAGCCCAGAAAGTCCAGGATCCGGCTCGAGAAGTCGATCCAGATCTTGAGCCAGGCCAGCAGGATATTTCTCGAGCAGCAGCAGCAGAGCAGGCCGGAGGGCGAAGAGGAGGAGGACGTGGGGGAGGAGAGCCGCTTGAGGAACTTGAAGAGCTTGGAGGAGCTGTCAAAGACGGTGAGTAGGAACGCGGAGAGACAGACTGTCCCCAGTGAGGGTCCCAAGGCGCGACTGATGGACTGGCAGGTCGAGTCGAGCGAGGAGTAGGCCTTCCGCTGGTGCATGCCCGGGGGCGAGTGGCGGTTGAAGTACCAATGGGAGACGACGCCGGCGACCATGATGCGCTGCAGATTGCGGATGACGTTGAGGGACCAGGACCAGACGAAGCCAGCGACGAGGGCGTGGCCTAAGGCGCCCGAGTTGATGACCCATTGGCTCTCGTGCGGCTTGCCCGAGAGCAGCAGCTGCAAGATCAGACTCAGGAAGGGGATGCTCGACACGATGCAGGCCATGCTCAGGCCCAGCGACGCCATCACCAGGCTCGGATGCGCCACCAGCACCCCTACCGACAAACTCAGCACCTGGATCGTCCGCTCAATTCGCCCCCGCTCCGCCCACATGAACCGGAGGAATGCCCCCGCCATCCCCACCGCTAGCAGACTCACCCAGCCCATCCCTGACCGTGCCTCCTCCGAGATCGCCTCCGACCATGTCCAGAGCCCAATCATCCCCAGCACCGTCGGCACGCCCAGGATCGTCCCGTAAACAAGATACCTGATCGACCGTTTCACCAGTAGGAGGAAGCTTAACGAAATCAGACAAAAGCCAAAGGTGACCGTGATCAGCAGCGCCAGGATTGGCAAGCTCTTCATCAGACCCAACTTGCCCCGCTCTTTCTGATCATTATCACCACCAACCTCGGTGGGGCTGCTGGGAGAGATCAGGAAGACCCAGACCGACTCGGCAAAGGCGTAAAGTAACGAGCTCAGCCAAGCCGCAATCCAGAAGGAGTCTCTATAGTTCTGAGGGCCTAGGGCGGATTGGCCAGGGACGTCTGAGCCGATATCGCGGGCCTCGGTCGGGTAGATGTATACCGTTGGTAGGCCGCTATTATATTCGTTGGCGGCAAGGGGGTACGACTCTGGAAGGTTGTCAAAGGCAGAAGCTGAGTGGCGAGCGGGCGGCCGTTCAGTCAGCTCGGATGGGCAGAGCGTCGGTTCAGGGGCCAGTTTATTGGAGTGAGATGATGATTCAACTGGCCCGTTGTCCGAATATGACGGTGAAGGGTCGGTGTGGAATGCTTTTTGAGGCTGAGATGCTGGTGGTGGTGGTGGTAATGATGAGGATGAGGATGGTGGTGGCGGTACGACCATGGAGCCAGGAGCGAGAGACTGGTACATCTTCCACCCGCCTTGATGGAAGTGATGATTCTGAATGGGCTGGCGCTCTGAGGCAGGAATTCCTTGAGAGTGCTGGATGGATTGCAAGTAATGCTGATGGTTCCCATACGAGATTTCTGAGGCCATTAAGTGGGAGAGTGCATGGGAGGCCATGAGATGTCTGGGTAGGGGCAGTTCTTCGGGGACGGGCTGATGGTGGCTGAGCAGATCCTGGTGCTCGTAGAATGGGTCCTCATCCTCTAGTTCTGGCTGTTGGGGATGGTTATTCTGGAGACGATCCAGACGGGCCGAGCGAGTGGTTGTTAGGTCGGCAGAGGCCCTCTGTTTTCCTTGGGATATTGATGGGCTGTCATCCAGTCCCTCCTCGATTCCTCTTGGATGATGCTGATCCTGTAGCAGTCTGAGGTCGTCTTGGTCCGGTAGGATGTCATCGTTGTCGTTCTCGTACCCTTCCCTCGTCGAGTAGAATAGCGGGTTTTCTGATGCGTTTGATGGGAAGAATCGTGATTTGTAGATTGGGTTGATGAATGAGGTTGATAGGAATCTTGAGAGTGAAGGTCCTTGTTGTTGTTGTTGTTGTTGTTGCTGTTCTGTTTGTTGTTGGTATTGTGAGTTGAAGAAGGACTGTTCGAGTGGTTGTATGTTTGCCATTGAGCTGGTTTTGTGGTTCCAGTTGGGTTTTTGAGGAAACTACTGCAAGTTCTCTTCCCCCTTTTAACCAGATTCCTTAATCTGGGGCTTCTTAATTCTCAACCTGGCTTGGCACCAAACAAACAAAACTTGTGATTTTATAGTTTTAGCCCATCTATTAGATATAACCAAGTTTTATGTACCCTGCAAAAAAAAAAATGACAAAATGTTCCAATTTCCTAACAGGACAATCACAGTGAACAAGCTGTTGTTGTTTCTTGTCTGACAGGAAGTAGTTGTTACCCAAATTTATGGGTTGAAGCATGATCATGCTCCGTACCTGGAAAGCTGGGTTTTTTGCCAAGGAAATTGAAAGGGAGATTGAAAGGCAAATAATATGAAGCCCTCAGAATCAACCAGATGTCTGAGAACTATCCAGTCCTGCTGCTTGAGGGCTGCTGCCCACAGGGGAAGAGACTTTTGAATAGGTTCTGGTTGTGTTGAGCCACAATAGTCCAGCTCTGTGTTTTTATTAGGGCAGTTCATGTACAGTGCCTAGACAAAATTTCGCAATAAAATTGCTAATTTGAACCTGCATCAGTAAAGTTTAAGGAAGGTTTATGTATATGATGAGCTCATAAGCTTTGAATGGAAATCCCCACCATTTGATGCTTGCTGACCCAATTACTTTTTTATGGTGTCAGCCAAGCAGCGGAAATCAGCAAAATCAAATCAGCAGTACAGCTGATCCAACAAAGCTTGTGGTTTTTCGATTGATTTTTGAATTTTTTTTACTCTCAAATTTTTTTTTTGCACCCAATTTTTTTTTTTCCCCCGGCGGACGCAGCAATTTTGGTGGTGCTCACCCACCGAACGATTTGAAATGAGTTCGGTGGCCCATACAAATCTGTGAGAGTTTTCGCATTCGGGGGCAAAAAAAAAAAAAATCATGCGAAAATTCCGCAAGCATTGTTGGACCAGCTGTACATGAACTGCCCTATTGAGTATGACACTCTATTGTACATCAATTCCATTCCTTCAGACTTCAGGGTGAGATAAGCTGAGGATATAAAGATTCAATTCAACTTTGGATCCATGTTTAACTTGAAAAAAATCTAATATGTCTGCAGTGCAAATCAGATCATGAATGACAGGCCAATCCTGTTCCAAGTCTACCTGCTCCTGAAGCCACTTGTCTACTAGCACCAGAAGCCAAATGAGAAGCATCTGTGAGTGAGAAGGGGATTGTGAATGTGATCCCAGTGCTTTACAACTTGTATTGAATTGGTCTTGATGTGATGAAAAATTGAAAAACAGGCCTTGCACCCCCACACCTTGCAGATTTGTGAGGTTGTGTGAGCCTTCCACACATTGGGAGTGACCACTGGATGGATGTTTGATTCAAGCTTCAAATGGTTTTCTGCTCATCAATTGCTAACTTGAATTTCAGAATCTGTCTTGGTTTGATTTTAGATTGCAAGTGCACAATCACTCATCACAGTCAGAGGTGTGTACCCAGTTGAATTTCTCAACCAAGTTAATTTGTGTTCCAGGGGACCCCTGTTGGAGAGAAAAAATGTGAGTACAGAATTTGCAAGAATGAATAGAAGAGACAATCCACATGGCAAAGGAAATAGTGAAGGACCAGAATATGTGAAGTCCCTTTCCAGTAATACCTGATTAGGAAGCAGATATATGCACTGTCCAAAAAGGATGACCAGGTCTTCAAGTCACTTGGGCTGTGAAATGAGCTGCTGGTATGAGAGGGCTTCAATGCCTTAATTTTACCCATCCACCACCACGACCCTGGTTTTATCTTTTCCTTTCAATCCAATTGGCAGAATAAGATGTTCTTACAGTGTGGTAGTAGTCTTCTGATGTTGGATGCAACACAAAATACTGTCAGCAACTACTTGTTTGGAAATAAGTAGAAATTCAGCTTGTATACTTTTTTTTCATTTTTTATCCAGCATACTTGATCATACTCAATATACTCTGCCTCTGGAATTCAAGCACCAAGGTCTATCTACAATATGTTAAGGGTTAGAAACTGTTTGATGCCTCTCATGTGAGATAAAATAAGGACCTCACAGAAAAAATTTCAGGACAAGAGAGCAGCTTCTCAATGGAAGCCCATCCAATTCCCCTTACAACCTGCTTGTTAATCCAATTTGAAATCACCTTTGGAGTCCACAACATCCTCTGCAGAATGGGGGCCATGCTTGTGGAGCCAGTTCCAGCTCACCCAAAGAGAGTCTGAGTGGATGTAGTGGGAGATCCAAAAACCTTCCAATCAACCCTATTTTTGTGATGGCTGTGTTCTTACAGAGTGGGGGTGAATGATGTGGATGCCATTGCAAGGAGACTTTAAATCCATCCTAAAGTGATATTTTACAGGCCAGCAAGGTTGACCAGGAGGAGCAATCACAGGAGAGTTGGTTTTGGTCTTGTGTACAGCCCAGTAGATTGTTGCTTGCATTGCATGAATATTGTGAATCAAGTGGGTTTGGGCACAAGCCCAAGTCCCGGTTGGCACTGTGCCAATGGGGATTGAACAAGTGCCCAGGGGGCTTGATCTGTCAGCTTGGACAGGGCAGGGATCTTGGCACATCCCCAAGTTCCGCTGGGCTGATTAAAACTCTTGGCCGATAAGATCATCTGTTGACCATATCTTCACTCTCATCCCAGAAGACTGTGAGTGTTTTTTGCTTTCTTTTCTCTTTCCTCTTCCCTTTGCATGTTTGCCCCTGTGCCGACATGCAGGAGATAACCGTGCCTCTCTTGACATTGCCTCCAGAATAACTAGGTCTTCCTTTGTTTTTTTTTTTTAAAAAAAAAGACAACTTGCTTATTGTTTTCTTCGCTTGTCATCATATGCAGCCCAAACAGGTAGTCATAGCAGCTCAACACATTACAAAAACTGTAAAAAAAAAAGTATCGTTCGCGTTTTTGAAGGCTGTAGTAACAAAAAAAAAAAAATGATCAATTTTTTAGTTGTGGCACCTTCACTTGGCTTCGGCCAAGTGGGACTTTGTCATGACCCACCCCAACTTTGGCATGTGCCAAGTGGGGGTTGGGTCAGTGCCAAGTGCACTTGAAGCTCGGCCAAGCAGACTTTAGGCTCGGCCAAGCGCACTTGGCCAAAATTTGGCCTGACTTGTGTGTGTGCCCAAACGCACTTGATTCACAATAAAAGCTTGAGCATCTTCCTGTGTAATGGTGAAGTAGTGGGGGTTGGAGGCAAAAGTAGGGGTGCTGCCACCAAACTTACAAACAATTATCAGTGAGTTGGGGTGGAGATAGGTGCCAGTGTGAGCTGGAATCTCTTGCATCCAGGAGAGGGGCACAAAATTCAAGATGTCATGGATAGGGGAAACTGGGGTTTGAGGAGGGTTTGATGAGGGCACTTCATGTTGGTTGATTGGTGATGATTGATGGGTTGAGTCAAGAGGACAACTGAGTACAGTGCCTAGACAAAAGTTTTTGTCGCAACACTTTTCATTCCACAAGTTTAACCACCATAGTTAAAATCACAATTTCTGTTTGGAAAATAAAGTAAAATAAAATTTGTTAATTTTTTTAATTTTTTGCTGATTTTCAAAAATGTTTAATACACATTTGAAGCACCTAGAAAACTCAGAGAGTACAGCCTGGAATGTGATGAGAATGATAATAAATGAAAACTTTTTGAACCAAAATAGCAAAGCAAATTTAGTGTCAATAGAAACAGGCCTGAAAATTGAATTAGATCTGATTTCAGTGCAAAATTGATTTTAATTCCAATTTTTGGCCCTCTTTTGCTGGTCATGACACTAAAGTTGCCTTGCTATTTTGGTTCAAAATTTTTTCATTTATTATCATTCTTATCACATTCTAGGCTGTACTCTCTGAGTTTTCTAGGTGCTTCAAATGCATATTAAACATTTTTGAAAATCAGCAAAAAATTAAAAAAATTCACAAATTTTATTTTATTTATTTTTTCCAAAACTTTTCTTCATAATAATTATTTGAAACTCTTTTTGGATTGATTCACCATAAATTGTGATTTTCACTGTGGTGGTTGAACTTTTTGAATGAAAAGTGTTGCAACAAAAACTTTTGTCTAAGCACTGTACAGCAGGGAAAACTACAAAACATGAACAAATAAGATTTGAGTTTAAAATTAAGTATTACCTGATTAAAGATATATGGTGAATGAAGGAGATAGGCATTGTGCATCTGGCTTATAAGGCAACTGGGTGACCAAGCATGACTTACAAGATTTTATTTCTTTGTGATCTCTGGAACCAATAGGTGCTGCACTACTGTGTTCCTAGCTGGGATCTGAAGAGCTCACACTTGGCCAGAAGCATCTTGGTCCGCCGTGGTCATCCTCCTTTGAATAATCAGCTTGCCAACTATGCTCATCACCCAAAATGTGTTTCGGATGTCAGCGCAAAATTTTGTGATTATTGGGGGTTTGTTCAAATGTCCAGGCTTCCCCTTCAATTGTCTGATCATATGGCTATAATATAGTGGTGGCCCATCATGGTGAGCAGGAGGTGTGCAATACAAACTGCTTCCCAACAGTCTCTCAATGGCTAACCTTCTCATCAAGAGCAAACCCTCTGACCAACCATTAGCTGTCACAAAAAGAAAAACTTGCCAAGAAAGAGAGAATCTGAGCTTGGTCATCCCACCACAGCCTGTCCACCACACTGCTAAATCGTCCCCATCATCCGCATCTCCATGCTTGAGCCAGAAGGACAACATGGGAGATCCTACTGGACCAAGAGCCCTGGAAAAAGGAAGCTCGTGCAAAAATAGGGCTTCTGTTAATTCACTCCGACTCCCCAGAGGACAGCACTTTTTTTTACTGTGTGGGGGTTATCTTGAAGGTGCCTTTTTTTTTGAGCCCAAAACAAATCTAGGGAGCCAAATGCTGAGTGATGTACAGAGGAGACAGCCATGCATCTGGCGTCTGAATGGAGGTGAGAATGCAGCAAAACCTGTGATGTAGAAAGGCCGTGATCATGCTTAGCAGACAAAGAAAGATCAAATCAAGTGGCTTCCCTCCCCTGAAAAAAAATGGAACCGAAAAATATGATGAATAACCTCACAACACAACGTAGGATAGAGAGGAATGGAGTGCATTGAGCGGACACTAGAGGAGAGATCAATAAAGCGGTTCTTCGGGATAAGGAGTAGAATGCTGGGAGACTGTAGTTGATGATGGTGAGCGGTTTTGCCAGACGCTTTCGAGGTCGTATATTTTGCGGGACTCGTCGGTCAAGATGTGAATCACCACCTTGCCCCCGTCTACCATCGCCCATGTGGTGGATGGGCTGGATGAGTTCAAGCCCTCCACTCTCACCTCCATCTTGCCTTCCAACTAGGAACAAGAAAACCAGGAAGAAAAAACGAACACGATTTCAGTCATTTTAATCAATGTCGATTAATGGGGGAAGTGGAGATAGGAGGGAGGAGGGAGGAGTAGAGACTGACGATTGATTGGACGCTTTCAGCGGCGCCACGGAGGGCGCGTTCTCTGCCGTTTCGGAGGGAGACGAGGACGACCCAATCGGTCCATGCGGCGTCGCCGAGGGGCGACTGTTTGGCATCGATGAAGGCGACGGAGGGCGGGTGGAAGAAGGGCGAGCTGATGAGATGGGAGTACAGGGGCTCGAGGTCGTGGGGCAGGTTCGCCGGCCGCGGCGGCGGCGGACCCCCTGTCTGCCCCAGGCCCTGATCTGATCCCACTCCTTGATCAATCTCCGTCGGTCCCGCTCCCCATGTTGCCTCCCGCTCGTCGTCCACAAACCATGGCTGGTCTGAATTGTCTCCTGATGAAGCTGCAGTCGGCTGGGCTGTCGGATCGACAGGATCGAATGCGGTCGGTGTTGAGTTGATTGCTGCTGTCGCTGTCCGTTCGCTTCCCCTTCCTGCAGGTGTCCCTAACTCTTGTGCAACCGTCGAGGGCTCACTTGTCGGCTCATTGTTCAGCTTTCTCGTCGGCCGAGTCTGCTGCAACCCTCGTGCTTTCGTCCAACTACGCGGCGCAATGTAATGGGATGGTTGAGAGGGTCGATGTCGGTGAGCTCGTGTGATCCATGTCCATCGAGTGATGATCTGCTGGGCTGCGTTCATGTCTGCTCAGTAGTCGAAACTGTGACTCAATCTAAACGCGCCTCCAACTTTTTGGGAATTCATTTTTCAAGACACTTCAAGCAACTCTGAACTGCATTCCACTAAAACACTGGAGAAGAAGAAATGTTTGGAGACTTCCAATTAGCCCCTCAGTGACGAAAACAATTCTCCAAGGATGGTTGCTGGCTATCACATCGGAGATCGTATTTCTCTCTCCTTTCCAGGCATATCTGCATTGCCTTGATAAAACTTAGTGGTTCTACTGCTATCACTCCCAACATGGTCTTCCTGTTCACCATCTTTCTGCCATATATCCCATCTGAGTCTATGTTGGAATTCCATCTCTCTTCTCCTTACTCATCCATAAACTACCATCCTCACTTCCCTTTTCTTCAACCCTGAATCATGATAACATCACAAAGGTAGTCAGTCAGCTTTGTATGGTCTATTTCATCAATTGTTGTCATCTTTGAAAGAGCCTGATTAACACCATTGGCTCTAATAAACTATTTCTTGTTACCTGATTCCTCTCAACTGGTTATTAAGAAGTCACAACTCTTGTTATCGCTATTTGGCTTCTCTGGTCTGAACTCATCAGAATTGTCTGATATAGTCAGTCTGGTCTGAATCCTCTCATATCTCTCAGATGTGTCTATTCATTATTCCTCAAAATCACATGTCTGTTGTTGTCCTTATGTCTATTTACCTTGTAGTCTAGTTCAAACAATACCAAAACATCTGTTCTCAACCTTCAGTTTCCACCACCTTGGACTGAACCATGAAGAATGAATCACTAAAAATCTACATATGCA
>SMGU01010566.1:0-20032 GCA_004348175.1 Puccinia novopanici
GACATGGGACAGTGGTTAGTCATACAGTGGTTACATAATTTTTTTGTAAATTTTTGTCACATTTTTCATCACAATTGAACCTCTGTGCTCATCTGGCATCCATTTCCAGATGAAAATAAGAAAAATATGTAATTTTTGAAATATGGGTGTGGCAATGCATGCCAGATGAGCACAGAGGTTCAAATGTGATGAAAAATGTGATAAAAGTTTACAAAAAAAATCATGTAACCACTACGTATGACTAACCACTGTACCATGTCACTCAACCACTGTCCATGCTGGGAATGTACTTAATGTTTGTAGTGAAAGAATAATAAAATTACAATGAATTGCTAAAAAATCAAGACCAGACTGAGAAAATAAAATCATCAATAAAAGATAAAAGAACAAGGAAAAGAATAGAAAAAGAAACAAGATGAAGCATACCAGTTGCAGAAATGGAGATATAAGAATAGTTGAGGACTTATTTGATGAAAGGACGAAGAATTGAATATGAAGTAGACTGGAAAGAATAATTGGAAAGAAACAGTTTAGCCGACAATCAAGAGTAGAAGAAAAGAAGAACAAAAGAAAAAAAGAATGGAGAAAAGAACAAACAGCGAAGCAGGGATAAAGATATGGAGGGAGGACGATGATGATTGACGGTCGGGCTGAAGAGAGTGATCGAGATAAGTTAGAAGGAAGAGAAGGGTTGAAATCAAGAGGGTGGTGTTTACTGTACACGATCCGTCTTGATGTGAATGAATCACGTTGAGTCGAGTCAAGCTAGTGAACTTGAAGAGTAGTCGATCTTGAGAAGTCTTGACGAGATTGAGGATCAAGGAATGAGAAGTGCAGACTATAATAACCTAGTTCAGCAAACCTAACCGGTACAATGACAGACGCCACGTGTTTCTAGTTCATCAGATTAGGTTTGAAAATGAGATTAGGTTTTTTGAAGAGACCCCCGCGCATAATCTGAAACCCCTTTTGATCAGAGCGTTGTCTTGAGACAGTGGATAACAGCAGAATTTCAACAGCCCCCGTTGATTGTTGGCTAAAGAGTTGAGAGACAGGAGTCTTGAAGCTTCTTTACAGAGGATAAAGGAGCTGCCTTTGTCAGGGAGTCGGCAATCATACTTTCAGATGAGATTAACTTCACCGCGATGTCATTATTTTTGAACTTCTCTCTTAAGCTTTTGATCTTGATGTCGATGTGTTTTGTTTTCGAATTAGAACCAAAGTTTTTCAATTTTTCAAGGAGGCCCTTTTTGTCGATGTGAAACAAGGTCGGCGCCAGCTTGGTTTTCCACAGTTCTTCGATCAAAAACGCCAACCATTGGCCTTCCTGTTCCCCATCGGACAGTGCGTTCATCTCGGATTCAGTTGAAGACATAGTGATATTTCGCTGTTTCTTGCTGTTCCACAGCAATGGACAAGTTTTCCAGAAGGCCAGTGATCCGCTTCTTGAAACTCTAGTCTCTTGATCCTCCGCCCAGGTAGCGTCCGTGAAGAAATTGATTCGATCTTCAATGTTTTCAGGAGATGGTTTAAGCAACAATCCAAGGTCCGCTGTTCCCTTCACATATTTCCAGCAATGTAAAACCTCGCGCCAATGACTAAGACCCGGACGTTGATTGAACTGTGAAAGAATTGAAACAGCAGCTGCCAGGTCAGGTCGTGTTCTACAGGCAAGATAATTGAGCATGCCAGTAAAGGATCGATAATTGATGCCAAGATTGACGAAGGCAAGGTGATCTTCATCTGTAGCAGTGTGCAACTGGACCGCCGGAGTTAAGGGAGTTTTGACAGACCTACACTCCATCAGACCGAGCATCTCCAGACCCTTGCTGATCAAACCCGGTTGAGATAACTCAATAGCACCTGGTTTGAAAGTCAAGTTCATTCCTAGAAGAGTGTCTGGTGAATGTGCTGTTGAATTTGGAAAGCGGGCAAGAAACTGTTTTTCGAATTTTTCCGGGTCACCAACTACTATAAGATCGTCCACGTGGAAAAAGATGAAGGAATTGTGTTCTTTATGGACGAACAGGCACGCATCGGATACTGAAGGACAATAATTGATTTATTCGAACCAACTGGTCAAGGTCTCGTACCAATTTTTGGGAGCCTGCTTAAGTCCGTACAGTGATTTTACGAGCTTCAGATAAGGTGCAGACCGTTTCGAAACTTCTGGAGTTTTAATGTAAATTTCTTCTTCTAGCGGAGTGAAGAGAAATGCACTTTTTACATCAAACTGTCTGACTGGAAGCTTGAGATCAATGGCGAGAACCAGAAGTGTGAGTAAAGGGGGAAAATTTTCCAGTTGGGGCAAAAGTTTCGAAGAAATCTTCTCCGTGCGTTTGAAGAAAACCTTGAATACAAAGACGCGCTTTAGATTTTTCAGCAGAGGATGCTGTAGCTGGCTTTGTCTTGAAGACCCAGGTAGAATTCAGGAATTTACTCGGTTTTTCATGTTGATCCACCCAGACCTCATGATCTTCAATATTGTCAAGCTCATTATCAATGGCCTCTTTCCAATCAGATGATTTTTCGCAAGAGACAGCCTGTCGATAAGTACGAGGATCTTCAGAAAAGTGAGAATATTTGGCGGGTTTTATTGCCGACGTTCTCTCCCTGAGCACTCTTCCAGTTGGAGAACTGGGTTGTGGTATCAAAGAATCAGCAACGGTATCATCGTCATTACTGGGTTCATCTTCATCATTATCATTGTCATGATATTCGGATTCTTCTGATTCAGACTCTTCCTCTTTGATGGAGATCTTGTCGTTTTGAATATTTTCCGAAACTAATTTGGGTACTGTCGGTTGAGTCTGTCTTTCTTCTACCTTATTTTCGAAAATGAGCTCGTCGTGATTGATTGAACCAGAGGGCATTTTGTTAGAGAAGTCTAGAAATTTTACATGTTTCGAATTGACAATCCTGCCGTCATCGAGTCTGATTCTATACGATTTGAGTTCGGCATTCAGACCGATTAATTTTCCAAAGTCTCCTCTTGGTTCCAATTTGGATTTCTTTTTGTTTGCCACGACAGCCACAGGATTCCCTATAGGTTTGAAGAAATTAAGAGGAATTGACGATCCTTTGAATAATTCATAGGGCGACTTCTTGCTGCGATGAGTGGGAATTTGATTGAGAGACAGCACGCAGGCGCTTAAAACTTCGTTCCAAAGGGAAGAACGCAGTCCCGAATCAAGCATGACAGTTCTTAGAGACTCAATAATGGTACTATTAAATCTTTTGGC
The DNA here is from genome assembly GCA_004348175.1 of Puccinia novopanici. Lineage (NCBI taxonomy): Eukaryota > Fungi > Basidiomycota > Pucciniomycetes > Pucciniales > Pucciniaceae > Puccinia > Puccinia novopanici. The sequence goes on from SMGU01010566.1 coordinate 3,243, forward strand.
AAGCCCATTTTGCTGAGGTGTGTATTCATCAGAAAAGCGTTGACGAATAAGATTCTTTTGGCAATATTCTTCCAATTCAAGATTGACAAATTCCGTCCCTCGGTCTGAATGAAGAATACTGGGATAGTAGCCGATTCGCTTAGCCTCAATGTCGATCGCATAAGACAATGACAAGAATACATCGGATTTAGCCATAAGAGGGATGGCTGCGACAAATCGAGTATTAGAGTCGACAACACTCAAGATGTATTTATGCTGTTTGTACGAGAGAGGAGTTATGGGTCCTATTAAGTCAAGATGAAGTTCTTCGAACGGCTTAGAAGCTGAGGAAGTTCGATGCTTGAAAGTAGCTTTAGTAACCTTCACAACAGCACAGGACCTGCACATTTCGGAAGCTTTAATAGGAACCCCGAGTTTTCAACGTAGTCGACAGTAGCTTACATGACCGAGTGACTTGTGAAGCAACTCGGCAGAGCTCCAATGAGAATGTTGTTGGATTGGCTCGAACTCAATGATTGGCAAGTTATTTTGATAGTGACCATCAAGAAAAGGTTTGTCGTCTTTGGTTATTGAAAAGTGATTAATATTAAAATTGACATTGCAAGATTCAAGGAGAAGATGTCGGAGAGATAGCACATTGACGGTGATGTTTGGAACAAAAAACACGTTGTGAAAGGAGACTAATTTTCCTTTGAATCTCAGTTGAATAGACCCTTTTCCTTTGATTTCCAACGAGTTCATCCCGCTACTGGTGTTGATTAAGCCGATTTCTGTTTCGTCTAAGAGCGAGAAAATTTCTCTATCAGAAACCATATGCGAAGATGATCCAGAATCAAGGATGAAGGAGCAACAATTGAGTGATGAAAAGGTTGAAAATGTGCTGACTTGGGATTCTTCTCTTCTTTTGAGATAGGCCGCATGTTTTTCGGGAAACAAAGAGAAACACCTGTCTCGAGTATGAGTTTTGGAAAGCGGATTGTGCTGACCAGGAGCGCATCTTTGATCATCGCTCGTATACATGGTTGCTCCGATGGTCTCTCCCTTGCTGGACAAAGAGACCTTAAGCTCGTTGTTGTGGATTTCGAGATGGCGGAGAAGAGTCTCCGGCTTGATGTCCTCCCCATTCGCCGAGTGCGTAATGCTTTGCTTGATGTTTTCAAGACTACTCGGTAATCTGCGAATGAGATCGTATGTAATGATATCCTCATCGAGATTGATCCCGACATCCCCCATCTTGGTGATGACGCTTCTAACTTCAGTGATGAATTTTTCAATATTACTGACGTCGAACTTTATATTGGCAAACTCGTTATAAACTCTGGCTCAATTCGATGGTTCAGAGGAAATGAATCGTTTGAGGATGGCTTTCCATAGGAGCTGAGCACTATCCTCATTGTCGGATTTAACAACGTTGCATTGAGTGGTGGTCGACAATTTCGACAGGATGATAGCGCAGACCGTAGTATTATCGTCCTCCTCGAGTTCAGGAGCACCGTTGGTCATTTGCTCTTTGATGCCGCCTAGCTTGAATAATGCAGTTATTCGAGTTCGCCAACTGGAGAAGTTCTCCTTGGTAAGAATAGGAATTGCCTCGATCGTGGTTTTAAGAATCGTAGAATTGATTCCGTCCATTTTATTTGTCTACTTGTGCCTGGTCTGATTATCGACGAAAGGTAGTCTTTGATCCTTCGACTGTTAATCGTAATAAAATTACGATGAATTGCTAAAAAATCAAGACCAGACTGAGAAAATAAAATCATCAATAAAAGATAAAAGAACAAGGAAAAGAATAGAAAAAGAAACAAGATGAAGCATACCAGTTGCAGAAATGGAGATATAAGAATAGTTGAGGACTTATTTGATGAAAGGACGAAGAATTGAATATGAAGTAGACTGGAAAGAATAATTGGAAAGAAACAGTTTAGCCGACAATCAAGAGTAGAAGAAAAGAAGAACAAAAGAAAAAAAGAATGGAGAAAAGAACAAACAGCGAAGCAGGGATAAAGATATGGAGGGAGGACAATGATGATTGATGGTTGGGCTGAAGAGAGTGATTGAGATAAGTTAGAAGGAAGAGAAGGGTTGAAATCAAGAGGGAGGTGTTTACTGTACACGATCCGTCTTGATGTGAATGAATCACGTTGAGTCGAGTCGAGCTAGTGAACTTGAAGAGTAGTCGATCTTGAGAAGTCTTGACGAGATTGAGGATCAAGGAATGAGAAGTGCAGACTATAAGAACCTAGCTCAGCAAACCTAACCGGTACGATGACAGACACCACGTGTTTCTAGTTCATCAGATTAGGTTTGAAAATGAGATTAGGTTTTTTGAAGAGACCCCCGCGCATAATCTGAAACCCCTTTTGATCAGAGAGTCGTCTTGAGACAGCGGATAACAGCAGAATTTCAACAAAGAATAGTTACAAAATAGTGGTATTTTGCAACAAATCATATTACTTGAATAGAGTTCATGAAGGGGGTTTGTGAGCAGCAAGGGCACGTTGACCTTGAAGAACAACAGATAGCAACTCCAAGTCAATAGGTTCCAATGAAGTGGTGGGCTTGGAACCCGCAGGAGCTTCAGGGAGGCTGGTGGAATCACTTGTTCCAGTAGCCTTGGAGGTAGACAGATATCCTGATTGGCTGGGGGGAAAACCGGAACTGTTTGATGATTGGGGTTTCCAGGGAATCTTGAACCATTCCAGAAGATTAAGGGCTTTACAAACTTCAGTACAAATATGGTGCTTGATCAATTCAGATAGCTTTGTTTTCACATCTACACCCTGAGACCATCACTGCAAAACAAACTTGATCAACTGCCTGCAGTTGAAATTCAGCATGCTCCAGCCAAGCTGCCATCCAAACTCCACATGTTTGCATATGTAGATTTTTTGGCACAGTCACTGTGCAGTGTGCACAGTGACTATGCATCCAAGCTTGGTTGAAACAATATTGGAGAATGGTTTGAGTAACACCACAAGCTTCCTTGGACTTTCAGCATGTCAACTGCAGGCAGTTGAGCATGTTTTTCCCCCAGTGCATGTTGCAATTTTGTTTGCGGTTATAGAACATTAGTATATATTGAATGCAGAATAGTGGAATGAAAAAATTACGCTGGGTTGAGGTCAAGAACCTTGGGATTGGTGATAAGGGGTGGATTTCCCTTGAATTTGGTCAGGGTCATCCGACCATGACTATAGAGGTAAACAAAGTGCTGAAAAGCACTTAACATCTTCAAGGCTGGATTTTCAGGTGAAAATGATGTAGGTAGCTGTTCATAGCCAGGGATATACTCTTGTATCAAAAAAAATCTCTCTGGGACTTCATCAGGAGGTCCTGTCTTGGGCTCCCATTCTGTTTTTTTTTTTTCAGTTTTGTTGGCTTTGAGTAGAGGGATAACGTGGAGATCTTCCCACCAGTTGTGCTCAACGTATTCATGGTGCCTGTAAGTTACATCGTGGTGAACTGAGAACGCATCTAAAATCTGATTGGAGGTGGATCAGTTATGAGTTATTGTGGTTATGATTCAAGGTAGTACAGACCCTCAGCTTATTTGCCCATTCCTTCATTATGTGTGCTGCATTTACTGCCAGAATTGTCTTATTGAAGAGGGCCATGGCAAATCTTTGCATTGAATGATTGGTTTTGGTGGTGTAGAATTCCTTCCAGAGGCCTAGTTGGACAAGACTGTACTTTGCAACCATGGGATAGACTTTCACTGAATCGTACATTGAAGCCTTGATTATACTGGTGGTATCTTTGGTTGTAATATCATTGTTGTACTCCAATTTGTACAGGCAGAGTCACTGGATCATCTTGACTCCATCTGGGCTGAGCTCTTTGCAAATGCCATCAATCCAAAAAGAGTTTTGATGATCATGGAATGTAGGAGACAGAACGGCAGTTCCAAAGCATTGCCATAATAGGTTTTGTGTGTCCAGAATTTGATTTGAGATCCCTAGAAATATTTTTCATTTTAATGGGCATTTTTTTAAAGAATAAATTATCATGATGCTTACATGGTGGGATCTTTTCAACAGAAGCAACTTGTGAGTTATCATGATTCAGAAGAGGCAATGGTCCAGGTGTTCCATTGTTTATGATTGTTGTGGCATCTGGGGTTGTGGATTATTGAACTGCATTATATGGGGGAACAGTCAACACTGAGGGAAGAGAGAGGAGTGTTTTTTGGCTGGGGGAAATAATGTTGGGTTCCTGCACACAGGGATTTCTGGTGGCAGCCATGGAGTTTCCACGGGACTCAGGAGTGAGGAGGGTTGACACAATAGAAGGAGTACTAGCTCATCTCTCAAGACTGATGGTGGTTGTAGATTGCTTGGGTATGATTTTAATATCATCATCATCATTATCTTCCTCATCTCCTGTGCACTCTTCTTCATTGAGAGAATTTTTGTGAAAAGAGTCATAATCCAAAATGAGGTTGATCATCTTGTTTTCTTGGACATGAGCAATGAAGGTCTCATGGTCTGAAACCAAGCCTTTATGGGTTCCTAGGTGGCAAAAAGGAATGTGGGATTTGTTGAAGTACTCCTGCAGCTCTTTTTTTGACACTTGAAGTTCAAGCTTTCCAATATTCTTTGAACACAGTTCTTGAATTAGAAGCAAAATACAGTTGGAGTCAGAGGGTATGACAGGTGAACTAGAATCTAGGATGGCCTGGCCATGAGCCCATTTGTAACGGTACCACATCTCAAATCCACACTGGATGGATAACTTTTGTTGGATTTTATCCAATGGTATGGCACTTTTTCCTACTGGCTTGATGATTTCCTTCTTTGGTCAAGACAAAGGATATGGCTGAGTTGAGAGCTGTAGAGCCCGGGCAGACTGGTAGGCGGAGTTAAGGATCTGTGGCCCTGGGGATGGTTGTATTTGCAGGATATTCAGACCTGTGGCAACGGTGGGCAGTTATGTTACCCAAATGGATAACTTTGTCTGTAACGTAACCTTTACAGTTCCGTTATCTGTTTGTTACAGATATCTCAAGTTCAGTTACGATATCCAACCCATAGAAAGGCCCACTTTTCTGATAGTTACGATACCCAATATTTTGAGCAAAACCTAGTTACGTTACTCTGTCTTCCAAATATGGATAACTTAAGTGTAATGTGCTTATGGGTGTGGTATTCAGTAACTAATTTGGTCAATATGAGCAAGATAATGTGCTCAATTTGTCAGCAAACTGTTATTTATGAATTTCTCCCCTTTCAGCCAATGGAAAAAAGCACCCCAGTGGGAATTGAACTCACAACCTGTGGTTGATACACAAAGGCAGTTCTTAACCACTACACTAAATCCGATATCTGGCAGTAATTTTTTTAACACTAAGTTACCAAAAAGATATCCATCAAAAAGTTACGTTATCATTTAGAAAAAAAAAAATTCCATAAGTTACTTTACTTTCCTTACAGCCAAAAATTAGTTACTTTACAAAAAAGAAAAATCTGGATAACTGAAAAAAGTTACGTTATCCAATTTCCCTTCTGTAACGTATCGTAACGTAACTGCCCATCATTGCCTGTGGGAATCAATCAACATATTTTTTAGTTTCTTGCCATTGTAAGAACATATTTGAAGCACAAAAAGAAAGTTGGAAAGATACCAGGGGCTCCAGGGGGGAGTGCAGTTGGGTAGTGACCTGGAAAAATTTGATTGGGGGCAGACAGGGATTTTGCGGATATGACTTGGCTGGAAGGATAGATTGGTTGAAGTGTTGGAGTTGGAGCGGGTGCTGGATGACCATACAATTCTCTAGCTCAATTAATTGCTTCATCCCTTTTGACTCTCATTTCAGTAGCTGGATCACTGGGTGGTGGAGGCATGGCAGTTGGCTGGGATGATATCATTGGATTGGGTAGAGCTGCGGAGTAAGAGGAGGCCATATTGATGCAGTTGATGCAGTAGCCAGGAAGAACAGTGGATGGGTTTCTGCACTGGAGACAGCTCATATTGATTTGATAAGTGGTGAAGCTGGGGGATATTGGAGCTTGGTATGAAAGGAGAAGTGAAGCTGGGACCAGTAGTGAGTCTTAGGGGTAGTGGAGCTCAGGATGAGAGGAGTAGTGAAGCTGGGAGCAGTACTGAAGCTGGGGGGTAGTGGAGCTTGGGGTGATGGCAGTCCTTGAACTCTTATGGAACTGGGTGAGTAAGTCTCTATATGACAGCCAAAAAAGGTGTTATATTGTGGGTCCCAACCACATTCTGACCACCTTGTTTTGTGATCATTGTATGGATCTGCACACCATGTGGAGTTGTGTCATTTGTGGTGGATTTTCATCATTTGGTGAGGCAACAAGCGTTGTTGTGTGGAGTCTGTCCTCAGATGACAACACCATCCAAAATAAACTTCAAAATCATAATTTGATAATTTTGGAGAATAAAAAAAAAAAAGTCGAACGGTCCAAGCTATTTGAGAAACACAATATGTGGCGGATGTGATTTAGCTATGCATGAATCTCCCACCAAGCGGTGGAAATCTCCGCATGCCAAAATGGTCACATAAGCCGCAAGTCTCCACTGCAGGGGAGTTCTGATTCTCTAAAGAGGACCGCACTTGTACACCGCAGTAGAGACTTGCGTCAAGTTTGTACCGGTACACATGCTCTGTCTGCGTACCACAGCGCCCACAATTTTTCTAAAACTGTTTTTGCTAGTTTTTTTTTGCGCTTTTTTAGAAACTGTTTTTGTCCAGACAGAAAAATAGAAACAAATAAAAACATGTACCACATCAAACACCTCTTCCCCTTCAAACCAACAACCTCCTTCAAAAAACGAGCGAAATAAAAAAACAAGCGACTAATAAGAAAACAAGCGACTAAAAAAGAAACAAGCAACTAATAAAAAAGAAATAAGCAATGTCGTCTGTTTTACTGTATTTCTGGATGGAAAAATTAAAAATTTCTACTTTTATCACATAACTACTCAAGATATGGTCAAAAAAAAACCTCAAAAATGGAATTTCTGGATAAAATAAACCCTAGTCACCCACTGGAACCACCCTCATAACTCTACTGGTTTAGAAGATACATGGATTTCACCAGTCATGGTCAATTGTTGGGGGTATTATTTATTCATTATCAACCCATATTGCATACTTCATGCATATATATTGAATTCCTTTCACACATTCCAAACCACAACTTGAACCATTTCTTTCATATTGAATTCCTTTCATTCTGTTTGCATATCAAAGGACTGTATGACATTTGTACAGCAATATTCCCTCAAAGCAGTGCAAATGCTGTGTAGGGCTGTGCTAATGCTGTGTAGGGCTGTGCTGAAGCTGTGTAAAGCTGTGCTAGGGATTTGTTGTGGCTGTGCAGCTAAAATCCCTCATATTTTACTATATAAGGAGGCCTTCTGCCTGCCATTTGTATCCTGAGACCATCCCATCATCCCATCACTCACTGGGCACTGGTCAACCACTCATTCTCCCTTTAGTATCCTGAATATCTTACCCTTATCAACTTTTATCAACCCTTATATACTACCTTACCTCACTGCAATACACATATATATATATCAGCTTCATATTTTATAAAAGGCCCTTGGTTCAATTCCACCTGAGCACAACTTCCTCAACAGTGGCCTTGCCCAACTAGGCTATTTCGCCATATACTCCACCCAGTCTTTCTAATATTTTATAACCCAACCCAAAGGACCCAAGTTCAATTCCTGTTCAAAGCATCTTCTCCATATTCTCTTTCATCCCCCTTTCTCACCACAGTTCATCTCCATCCATCTCTACATTCTTCATCCTCACTCACCCTTGCCAAATAACAACGTCCTTGATTCAATCCCCACCCTCATCAAACATCAAGAAGGTTATTATTGAAGAAGTCAACCATCACCCAGCACTCTGAAACTATTCCATAACAACAACATCAACATATTTTGTCAATCAAACAGCTCATCTTGAACACATCCTCTATCACATTAATAAAAGCTGCCAAGCGTACCTTGGTGGTCTTGTTTTCTGATAGCATAGAAAGGCAGAGCTTGCAACTCCACCATACCTTTCTCAATTCAGCAAAAGGTTCTAACGAGCACTTTTGAGTCTTACAGCCACTAAGAATAGAAAAGAAAAAAAGGAAAAAGGCTTCAGGAGTGGTTAGCAGCTTCCTTGTCAAGCCACATGCCACAAATCTTTTTGGATAACGTCTTCACTTGCAGTTGCCGGAAGTTGTTGTTTTTGGGACTTGGATGGTTGTTTTTGACTGGGAGTCTTGTGCGAAGATGGTTTTCTGGTGAGGAGGATTGTCGGATTGGGGAGTGGGGGTAGATTGAGAGGTGGAGGTAGAATTTCTGGATCATTGGAGTTCATAGGTTGGGATCTATCATGTTGATGTATAGTAGAAGAGAGGGATATTGTGATGTTGTGCTGTGTTGTGACCAAGAAAGAGCTTATGGAAACAGGGGGGAGGCTGTTTCCAAAAACCAGTGAAAAATAATGAAAATAGGGGGGTTCACAATAAGCTTTTCCGCTTCTCGAACGCCTAAAACACGCTTCCCATCTGTGACACTTCTTGCGTAAATTTATAGCTTAAACTTTAGGCAAGAAACGTCTGCGAGTCAGCTCTTGACGCATCTCACCTGGTCAAAAAGTCGATAAATTTTTTTTTTCTTAAATTTCTCATCTCCACACCCCCCAAAACCTTCAAAACATAACTCATCACCACATCCCGCAACACCTTTGACTCACAAAATTCAAAAATCACGGCAGAACGATGGTGAGTAGCTTGATAAAGAAAAGTGTATGCCTAAGCTGACCCTTTCCTCATCCTCATTTTTCAGAATGTAGATCCGGCTTTGTTAAACGATGTTTCACCCAACCCTCCATGTAACTCCAACCCGGACACGTCACTAGCCAGAGGGTCAAACAATTCCAGCATAAACCCTGGTGCAAATTGTGGAAGCTCAGCCGGGTCTCAGAAGAAACGCTCCCGTCGAACCAAAGCACAAATGGAGGCTCACTGCGAGGAGATGGCTCGGATCAAACGATTGAAAGCGACTGAAAAAGCAAAAGAGAGGGCAAAAAAAAATCTTCCACAAATGGTCATCGTCGTTCTAGCACATCTCAAGCGTCTCGAGGAAGTACGGCCAGTAAATCAGGAGTAGCTGGTGACAATGTTCCTGACACCAATCCCGCGTTCTCTCAAGAAGATTTCGAGAACGTTTGTTCGTACCTGGAGGACGAAAGGAACTTCAAGCAGCTTTATGGCACTGGCTCAAAGACCGATGTTGGGGCCCCTGTGCTCACCAAGGCTGCGGCATACGAGACGTTTGCAATCTACATGAACAACCACTCCAACAAGCGTTTTCATCTGACTGGAAAAGAGCTGCGTCAGCGAGTAGACCGTTTCAAGGAAAAATTTCGGCTCGCTAAACAATGGGCCAAGAATACTGGCGCTGGAATCGAGGAGGCAGATGGGACTACGGTTTTCAATGAGGCTCTGGCGGCGCGGTGCCCATGCTACAATCAAATGAATGCTATCTTTGGATCAAGAGCAAACATTACCCCTTTGGCCCAGTATCAACCTGGTAGAGGCGAAGATCTGTATGACGGTGACAGTGAAGAAGAAGAAAACGACTTGAACGACTCGACTGAGCATGCCGAAAATCCTTCCAATTTGAATGATGTCCATTTAGGTATTGATAACAATCCAACTCCTCAAAATGTCATGTCCAACCCATCCGGTGAAGGTCGATTGGACATAGAAGAGGATGAGCAGCTCCCACCCCCTCTAGAACTCGGACTAGAAGATGAAGCTGCTGAGGTTGCTCGCACGATGCCTACTAGGTTATCATCCCCTAAGGAATCTACATCGACACCACCCACTCGCCCCAATCCCCAACAAACCCCTCAAGTGAACTCGACTCCATCTGGCGCTGGCGCAGGGACTAGGAACAGGCGCCCATTCCCAAACCAATCTGGCTCCAACAAGGACACCTCTGGCCCTCCGAGGGAACTCAATTCCAAGGCGAAGTCGACTGTGGCTGGCGCTTTTGAAAATTCCACTGATCGGAAGTTTTCTTTTCTAGAAAGCCACATGATGTGGGAGAAGGAGAAGTTTGGGATGATGGAGAAAAGAGAAAGCGAGCAGTTTGAATGGGAAAGAGAAAGGCACACTCAATCAGTAATGGAAAGCCAGCGGTGGGAGAAAGAAAGGTTTGAGTGAGAGGAGTCGCGAGAGATGAAGACGTCGACCCAGCAGATGCAGCTCGAGCAAGCGAGATTCAATCTTCAGCTACGCCAGGCAGACCAGTCGATGGCACTTCAAAAAGACCAGATGGACCTTGAGCGTGCTCAATTTGAACAGATGAACAAAGACCGAGCCGAGCGGATGAATGCGGCCAAGGAATGGATGGCCAAAGGCAAAACACCTACTGAGATTGAAGCCCTATTGCGAACAATTTATGGCTCATCATAAGATTTCCCTTTTTATTTTTGGTTGTCCACCTCTCATTTGATTAGTTTCATATGTTTATTTCCGCTCGCTGGTTTAGTTTGTCTCTTTGATCTCATCCTCTTGTTTGGTTTTTCAGCAAATAATTTAAATGAAAGACAAATGTGATAAACCACCAAAAGGGAAAAAAAGGAAAAACGAGAGTGCTAAAAATACCAATGTGATCAAACGCTAAAAGGGAAAAAAATCAGAAAAAAAAAGACTAAAACAATAAGTGAGAACCAATGCTATAAGAAAAAAAGACATAATAAAGCGACCAATAATCAAAATGGAGTATTCATTTCATTCAGGACGAGAGATTGGAAGAGTTCCACAGGAGTGGTTGAAAGCTAAACATCATTCCTTCACCTGATCACGAAGGTCCTCAGCATCACAAGACTCGCCATCGATGGAGTTTTGTTGACTGTGAGCTGAATCGCCTGATTCGATGTGTAGCTCATCCCATGCATCGCCAAGATGAGCCAGGACATTGTGAAGGACAATGCATGCATTGATCCAATGTATTATCTCCAACATATCTTTTTTCTTCCAAAGTCCGAGTCAAAGGTGCTGGAGTGATGCCCATTGACCCTTCAGGATTCCAATTGTGTGTTCGTTTCGTACACGCGATTTTGCCAGGCAGTAGTTGAAATCACTGTTTTTGGGAATTTTAGAAGATGGCGACTTGTAAGCGGGAATACACTGCATCGACAACGCATATGCCGAGTCTGCTAAGAGATATTGACCTGTAGGCGCAAAAAAGCATGAGTCAATGAGAAAAAGTTGAAAAAATTAAGTACGTACCCTGATCAAAGTGATCGGTTGGTTTGGTATGCATCATCATCTGTTGGTAAACCAAGCTGTCCCCACATGATCCTGGCCAGCCCGTCAGGAAGGAGGTGATAAATTTGTCACAGTCGCAAATGACTTGACAGTTTATTGAGTACCTCTTTTTACGATCCCAATAGACCTCGCCATCAATCCCTGGCCGCTGATACAAAGGTATTGTGGTTCCATCCACAAAGCCAATACACCCCTTGAAGCCTTCTGTTTTCATGACTTGCGATATCTCCTGGTGTCGTTCCTTATTGGGCCATAATAAGAATCGCCCCCCAAGGCTATTGATTGCTTTGATAACCCGTCGACTGACTTTAACCACAGTCCCTCGTCCAACACAGAGGTTGCGGGAAAAACTTCCAACCGATGCGCCATTGCCATTTGAGCCAAGCCGTTCCAACGTCAGAGCCAACTGGTGTGGGATGGGGAGTTGGGGTCGATTGCTGTTGCTATAGAAGATTGGATGTAAGTAAATCTGGTCCAGGAGCCAGACGAATCCAGTTTTTGTTGTCCTAACTGATTGCTTAAAATCATCGTTGCGCATATCGAATAGCTGGGCCAAGTCGTACTCCTCACAAGTCCTTGGCGCGGTACGGTGGTTTAAATATTGCTTTGATAGGATGTACTGGAGTAGATCACTGATATCGGCTTCATCTTCCAGAATGGAGTCCAGGAATAATTTTCGGCTGCTGTCATTTTGGGATATAATCGAACCTAGACTGGGGATGGAGGGTACGTTGAGATGGGTGTCAAGGAGGGTGTTGGTGTCTTCAAAATCAAGGAAAACCAGAGAAATACAGAGGTCCCGGATTAGAGATTGACGTTCGCTGGTTTTGAGCATTTGTTTTCGTGGGGGCAGGGGCTGGCTGTGTGGGTGGGGTGTGAGACTGTTTCCAAAGAAAAAAAATTCCCATGGTGAGTTTCTCGACATCTATAAAATTTTTCTGCTGCGCTTGTGCGCAGCACCTGTGTAAGCTTCCCGGATTTTCTCAAGCCTTTTCTCGCAAAAATTTATTGTGAACCCCCCTAATGATTTCTTAGGTTTCGGAAAAAATAGGCCCATGTGGTACACGTTTTTGGTCAGAATCCATTTTGGCAAAAAAAAACTGGAAATTCAAAACTCGCGGGCACTGTGGTACGCGCCCAACCGTGCTGTTCCGCGCGGGCAGGCACACCCCTCCGACGTCGGCACTTCGGCGGCTGCGAAGTTGAGCGGGGACACGATGCGAGCTGACTCGTCTGGTTGTCGGCGCCACTTTCGAAAAAGTGCGCACCGACAGGCGCCTTGATGGCATCCCAAGGGTGCGCGCTTGTGGCTGGCGCAATGGAGGCGCGCCCGGGCGAGGGCTCCAAAGCGTAATTTCAAGCTTAAATGGAGTTTTTTTGAGTTTTTTTTTGGGTGATGACGTAGTTTGCCACGAGGAGGCGGGTCCCCGCTCGGGTTCCCCCGAAAAAAAATCACTTCCGATGCCGCTCAAACTGAGATTTGGTCCCCAAAAGCCTGTCCAAAATAAGGTTCAGTGGGGTGCGCGCCACCCCTCCTTTTTATAAAAAAGTGCGCGCATGGGTGCGCCGGTGCGGGACGGGCGCACCTTGGCGCGCCGCTGAGGGTGGCGCCGACAACCAGAGAGCTGAGCGAACTCCGCTCAGTTGCTGGTTGACGCGTCGCAGTTGGCTCAGTTCCTCTCAACCATTTCCGCAAGACCAGCGAACAACGATGCACCGACTCTGCCTCTTCGCCACCCAAAACACCTCGCAATCAATCCGACTTTCGAATCGAACTGGTCCGCATCACTAGCCATCTCGGCCAAACTCAACTCTTGAGCTCAAGCAACAGTGGATGTCGCCTCTCTGTCGGACTCACACTAGTTGAAAGCCTCGAACAAGAACCGAGCCATGCAAAGGTCTAACCTCGAGGTCTTATCAATACCCTCTCGTCCAACTGCCCCCCTATTTCCCGGCTTGGAAGAGGAGGAGAGGCAAATCCTTTCTCAAATCATCAACCTCACACCTCCGAATACGAACGCGTTCAATGTCCTCTTATCTCCATATGAAATCACACTGAGGCGCCACCAAATCGATCCTAAGATAGATGACAAATATTACACATTTCTCCTCAAGCTTAGTTTGGCGCCTGGTAGCGATTGGAAGCAAAAATGGGCAACGGTTCAATCCGCCCAACCTTCGTCTTCTGCCTTGGTTTCACAGCAAGCAGTCATACCTGCACAACAAGCTCACCTTCCTACCCATCATAATCCAAGAGGAACAACACAACAGGTTTATATCAACTCACAAGAAAAAGGAACGCGGGAAACGCTGATCAAAAATCCGAAACCGATTAATAATCATAAGACGTCTGACTGGAGTTCTCGTCCTCAAAAATCAGTCCACTTTCTACCTTCCAAAGCCGAAGCGAAAGCTCGCAGACCAATGGAGCCGCAGCCGGCAAGAGACCTCTCGTTACCCGTCGAATTACAGTCGGAAATTATACCCTCCAAGATGACTCTGCTGGTCGATCCGATTGACGTCAAAGCTCGAAAATTTAGACGGCAACGACTTTTAGCTCGTGTTGTGAACAAGTGGACTAATTCCATCATTTATTGGAATACTTTAAACTCTGAGGCTCAATGTGCCCGACGAATTCTTGATATCAGTGCTGTTTATCAAACTTGGACGCGAAAATTCCGTCATCAAGAGAGAAAATTGGAATCAGCGGATACAACCTATAATTCTCGGTACTTGAAACAACCCATCTGCCTCACTTTCAAATCCTGAGCTGACCCAGAAATTTTTTCACCTTTCTGATTGTTGTTATGGACTGTTGCTAGGTTGCTCTTCTCCCATCTGGATCACTGGAGGAAGTTGACGGTCTCGAAGACGATTCAAAAGAAGTCATTAGCCTTGAGGTACGCCTATCGGAAAACCAAAGGAACGAGGGACAGGAACCAATGTCGTCAAGTTTTAATTGTCTGTTTGTCTCTTTTATTTTCTTCAAAAATTATGTTTGCTATTCTAAAAAAACCACCGCTGGATGATGAATCAAACGCTGAATACATAACTCGACCAACTGATTTTCGGGATGTGAACCACGAAGATATGGGCAAATTATATGAAATCATCAAACTTCTATGACTTCTCAACTCGACAACTGGGTCATCGATCGTTACATCATTGGTATCAAAAACTGCAATATCTTTCTCGTTTGTCTCTCGCATCCAACAATTTGTTGTCTACATTCAATTCCACCCAACGGCATCGGGTCCTGTCTCAATGGTATCATGATACTGTCTTGCGATCGAAGCTCAAAGACTTCCTCGATGCTCGTAATCTCCAATTGAAACAACAAATATATCTACATTGGAAAATTATTGTGTAAGTGCTCCTCATAAGGTTTATTTCACCTTCCGTCCTCTTCCATGTCTGGGGTGAACTAACTTTTCCTCACAGAATTCAATCTCGTCGGAGCAAGCTTTTCTTCCTCAAAACACGCTTTCATCGGCTTCTAAAGGCTTGTAAGAAATTCCGCACTCGCCAACGGGTAAGCATTCTCTCTTTTTTGAATCAACCGCAGATACATCCCGTGTTTTTCGTTATGACTTATGACGATTAAATATGTATATATAACACCATCACTAGAGACTGGAACTTTCAGAAATCGCCGTCGTGGCATTTCGCAGTTCAAATACTCAGTTGCACGTCCTCAGGCATTGGATCATTTGTGGGCGGGGGCTTTTGTTTTCCAAGTTTATGCGAACGAGACTATTAAGACTGCGCTGGCAGCGATGGCGGCGGCGAACAGCACACGTCCACTATCATCTCCCGCGTAAGTGAATGCCTAGCATGAGGGCATTCATTGAATTACTTACTGACGTTTGGGAGGATCTTTTCATCGTGTAACGGGATGTAAAGAGCAGACTTACAAAATCAATTCACTGTGGAGTCCACACTCTACTTCGCCTGTCACCATCTCCAGCACTGGATCCAATATCATCACCACATCACGCAAAACTACGCCCGTGCTCAGCAGTTTCATCAAGTGCTTGTCATTCAACACTCATTTTCGGCTTGGAGGTCTCATCATCAGAGTCTTCGACTGCTGGAACTGAGAGCTACTTCGATCCGGGTCAAGTTTTTGCGGAAGAGGGTGCTACTTGTTTGGAAGCACAGAGTGCACAAGATCAAAGTCAATTTGTGGCGTCAGCGTCGGAGACTAGTTCGCATCCAGGGTTATTTTCATGTTGAGTTTTCTCCTATTTTCTGCGTGAATATATTCGGTCTCAGGCCTGTGATGAGTTGACTCACCAGTCACTTCCTATGCAGCTTGGCGACTGTGGCTCGAAAACAAAGACAACTGTCGACTTCCTTATCGGTGTTTCTTGAAGCAAGCTCACAAGTAGGTCCAAGCTTGATCGAGTACACTCGCGTGATAGTTACTGATATTGACTTGTCTGCATCAGCGCCACTGTTCGCATGCACTTTATCGATGGCGGGTTCGAGTTTCGTTAGGGATCAGAAACGAACAAATCGCCGCGACATCGGCTCAGAAAAGCATGAAACGGTTAGTCCTGTTTCAACCTACACCTGTGATAAGGCTGTTAAATAGTCTGCTGACTCAAGATGACGATCGATCCTTGAAAATTCTTAGGAGGTGTTGGGAGATCTGGACCGACCGACATGAGTTAATCAAGGTTTTCAACCAAGAATCAAGTATGGTTCTACACCGACGAAACCAGGGTAATGCCCGAACTTTTCTTTTCTTGGTCTCAGACCAATCCATGTGGATTGCGCCAACTTCTCACTTACACTAATTGCGTCTGGATCGTCTGTCGCAGCTGAGAAGGCGAACTTGTTGGCTTATTGGCTCACCCGGACTCACGCCCAGCTTACCCAGAATTCCATACTCGCCCACTTCTCGGATCGGCATCGTCGCTCGGTGATCGATTCCGTTTGGGAAAGGTGGACCGATCGTACCCGGGCCCGCCAGTTGGAGCCTTTTGTACGATTTTCACTCCTCTTGAACTCATATCTTCTTGCTTTTGAAAAGATAGACGCTCAATTTGTTTTTTTCTTGAAAAAAGGTACAAATACTTAATTCTATTCGAGATAAAAACTCCAAGAACGAAATCATTCAAACATGGATAGCCAGATCAAGGATCATCTTCTTGCGCCAAAAAGCTAAACGGAAAATGATAATCGACTGTTGGAAGCACTGGTGTAATTCATGGAAATCTAAGCAGCTTCGGGACAGATTCCTTTCGAACTCTCGTCGAAGACTCGTCCAGTCTTACTTCTCCATCTGGTGTAAAAAGTGCCTCGATTTGAAAACTTTGAAGATGATTAGGTCAGCCCATGTTCTTCTTCCCCTACAATTTCCCCGATTTCTTGTCTTTTGTTCGAGATCAACCAGAGAACGGGAGGAGGGGATGAAAGCATCCTGCTTGTCTCGTGCTATCCACTGATACCCCCTTTTTTTTTTTTTTTTGATAATAA
>SMGU01010567.1:0-21310 GCA_004348175.1 Puccinia novopanici
AACGAGAATCAGTAACAGTTGTGGAGGGGGTAAAATTTAGAATGAACAACAACTTGCCTTTATAGAAAGGCTCCAGAAAGTCTCTCAACACCAATAACTCATCCCAGTCAAGGGCCGAGGGGCAGACTTCAAACTTATCGTCATCCATCTCGAGCTGCTGAATGGCCAGTTTCAGGGGGACCGATGACTCAATCATGAGATAAGTTGCATTCCAGCGGGTTGGGACATCCTTTGAAGGATGCTTGATCTTTGGATTGATGTTGGATGCTACAAGGGCACGGTCGAATGCTTCCATCCTTGCTGACGAGCCGTGAATGTATTTGACAGATTCTCGGAGGCGCTCTACTGGTCCCACCACTTGCTTGAGACCATCCTTGACCACAAGGTTGATGACATGAGCTGAACATCGAATATGAAAATAAACAGAGGTTGCTGGTCGGCCTGGTAGTTGTGAACGATCATTGATGAATCGCTGCAGTCGAGAGATAGCAAGGTTGTTTGAGCTGGCATTGTCAAGCATGACAAATGCCAACTTATTAAGAATTTTCCACTCCAACAGTACCTGGCTGAGACGGTCTGCAATGACTTGACCCGTATGCGGAGAGAGAAGTGGACGGAAGCTGATAATTCTCTTTGTTAGTTCCCACTCGTCACTGATGTAATGTGCAGTTATGACCATGTACCCAGTCAGCTCGCTAGATGTCCATAGATCGGTTGTGATTGCAACAGTGTCCGCCTTGGAAATCTTGAGCATCTCTTCACTCTTGCACTTCTGGAAAATTTTAATGCAATCGTTCCGCAATGTCAACCGACCGGGTAGCAAGAAATTTGGCTGTGCGGTCTGCATGAAGTCGATAAATCCCTCATGCTCAACTATGTTGAAGGGGTACTCGTGTTGGATTACCATTCTGGCAAGCTTCTCTTGTGTTTCCTGCTGCGAAAATATCCACAATCCTTTTGTGCTACCTGAGAAATGGAGCTGGGACTGCTTCGGATTTGTAATTCCACCATGATCGAGAAAGCATTTCTCAGAGTGCCTGCGAAGATGATTGGTTCCTGACGATGATGCTCCCGATAACTTTGTCTTGCAGTAATTACAGACTGCCTTAACAACATTACCTATATCATTCATGATGATTGGAAAAGAAAAAAAAAGAAGTTTGGATCGGGTCAAAACAAATCAAACACAACATAACTGAAGATTTAATAATTCTTACCAGTTATGACTCTTTCAAAATGATCCCAGACCTTGCTTGTAAGTTTTCGTTTCTTGTTTCTGTTGTCGTTATCAGCCTTGCTATCCACATCAGTTTCTTGAGAACTTTCAGCCGATGATTTGCTGAGGGTTGATTGGGAAGCAGCAGTTGTATTATCGTTTATCAGTTGGATTTCAATGTCACTTTCCAATACTTGTAGAGGCATTGTTCAGGTTGTAAAACAAGTAATTATCCAATAAAGTTATCCGTTAATTTTCTTTTGGTACAGAACTGATAGAGCTATAAACAGATGCAAATAGGGTGTAATGAAGGAGCTCTTTTATAGTCACAATTTATGTGAGACTTGTGGAGAGTCCAGGCATCATTTGGTGGGCGCAGTGTGATGGGATTGATCGGATCAGGATTGGGAATGTCTATTCTTCTAACTGAGATTTTACATTTCGGTAGTTAATTTGGAACCTCAACAAACAGCCTTTTTGTTGTGCCACTTCCCATAGAACTTATACCTAGCTTTTTTTTTTTTTTTTTTTTCCCTTTTGGTTGCGTGATTACATTCCATACAGTTCACGCATCTTAGAAGACAACATGGTGAGCATTGATGTTATTCACCATGACATTTCTGAGATTTCTTGTTTCCATGGGTGCTGCCGGCCTGCTGTTGAACTTATACCTGAAGCCCGTCAGGCACCCAACGGGCAGCCCGGCCCCGCCTGTTTATTTTGATGACATTGCCGGGCCGGGCCCAAGTCAGAAATTTTCTAGTTTTGGGTGTCCATGTCCAGCCCAAACCCGGCCGGGTTCAGGCAGCCTGTCGGACACCCGGCCCAATTATCATCCTTATAAGCAGCTGTGCTGCAAGGAAAATGAGTTTCTAAGAAATAGGGTGCATGGAACAATCTCAATATTACACTGCATAGCTATAGTGACATCATACTATGGAATCAAGCCATGCAGCATTTAATCATGCATTCACAACAATTTTTTATCCCCAACACCAAAAAAATCTCACTTGTTTACTCACAAGCATAAACTACTCAGGAATGGGTTTAAAGGTTGTGGGGGGTCACTCTGTATAAATCATTGAATACCATAGTGGTTATCTCAGTACCATATCAAGGCAATCTATAATTTAGATTCAGAAAATTCATATAAGATAAAATTAGATCCATTTCTTCCAGAGTGACAGATTATTTGATGACTCTAGTGCTGTAAAAAGTTGAATCATAATATCCCTATGCCACTAGTTATTTTTGGACTACAGTGAAAACCCCGGGGGATCAGTGAACAAATACGGTTAGTTTTTGTGAGGATGAAACCACATGGGAACCCTGTTTCTCTTTTTTATTTAGGTTTAGGTTTGAGCTGCAAGTTTTCCAGAATGTTGAGTTTCTTTTCCTCACTCATATTTTGCTCATTCTCTTCACCTTAATAGATGAAGCTAATTCTGTCTTGTTTGCATCCTATGAGTCCCAAAATAACTCTCACTAGCTCACCATGCATTCTATTTGTTTCACAATTATCATTTGTGTTGTCTAAAGGCACAGACTAACACTTACATGAAATCCAACCTTGGAGTGTTTTATTTTATATTTCAGAAAGGCAGAGGCTTCCTCAATTCATCCCTTTCTAGATTCATCATAAAGGGGGTAAATCCCACTTTGTGAGTTTTACAATGCCTACATCAACTATCTCAAGTTGGTGAGAAATGTCTCTATTCCATCTATATAATTTCTCTGTTTTTAATATACTCTTTGACCTTTCTTCTGTTTCCTCATTTTCTAGCAGAAATTCTGGTGGTAAGTCTTTTGCCTCAACTCTATTCTATGTTTTTTATTCACATTCTTTTCCTGAGTTATAGTGTTTAAAGTTGATTTTTAAACTCAATTTTAAATAAAATCATAAAATTTTCCAAAAATGACAGAAGTATTGCCAATGAAGTTTATCACCACCATGAGTGTCCAGATTTCACTTGCTAGCAACCAAAATTAAGAAAGCTCTGGTTGAAGCTCCTCCATTTCTGGAGGCACTCCTTTGTTTGCAGTCACTGTGCACTGGAGTATTGCATAGAGCTTGGAATTAGACTTGGTCTGAGCTCCAGCTAGCCAGTGACACAAAATTTTCTTGGTGCACCAACTTTCATGCGGTTTGTAATTTGATCATGCTGGAATTATAATTTTATGTAGAATTTGGTTTAAAAATCTACTTTGAACACCATAAGTGTTTTTTTGCTTGTTTCTGTATCAGTCAAAAAATCACAGTTTTGTCAATTGAGCAGCCAATTGGGTGTGGGACTGCACTAAGCCCAGCCAGTAAGCTTGATAAAAATTGATTGAGATCTCTTGGTGTGATGTTTGAAAAACCAGGTTGGTAACAGCTTCAAAGGTTACAAATGAGGGCTCAAGTGTTTTTTAGGCCAAGCCATATTGTGAATCTCCATGAAAGGGAAGACCCCTCTGGGTGTGAAAAGGGACTTATGACTTATTGCATCAATTTCACCTGAGAGGTAAATTGGATTTGGCAGTAAAACTTTTAATTCCTGAATTACTCCCAATCTGTTTTGATTAACCTCAAGTGAGTCACATCAATGAGAAGGCCTTGATCTTGCCTTTCTCTCATCCCAAACTAAGCCTCTTATCTTGAACCAATCCTGAGCAATTCAACTTTGAAAAACTCTTACCTGCTGGAATGCTCAAGGAGGCTCGTAAACCCTTGACCCACAGGGCTTTGGGACCCATCTTTGAAACAATATTTATCATACAAAAAGAAAAGGAAAAAAAACCAATGAGTCATACCATTTTTTACGGGCTCATCTGGAATTTCTTTTTCATCCTTAATCATGAAGATGTGTTGAGATTCAGTGGAGTTATGAGGCAGAAAAATCACAGTGATTTGCTGTGCCTCTCAGGCAAAAGTGGGGAAATAATTCAACCCAAAGTGCCTGATAGCTTAGCACCAGCCCTGACTTTGGGGCTCGCAAAGCAAGCCTCCAAAAGAGGGGCTTGTGGGTAATGCTGGATTCTTGGCATGAGCAGTTCTGCTTTTTGCACTGTATTTGAGTCCCTATTTGTGAGAAGATTTATGGTGCATGTTTGAGATGCACAAAAAATATGGGACCAAGCAGCCTGAATAGCCAGCTTACTTGCTTATCTGCCCAAATTTCTTTCATGTATCAATATCCAACAATGATAACCTTTCCTGGTGTTCAAAGTGATAGTGACATTTTTTTGTCCAATCATTTTGATCATCATTGCATTAGATGTATTGAAAAGTTGTGCTATGAAACTCGACATGTGCATGTGTATTCGGAAGATTTCAGAAATGGTATTAGTACTACGAGCTCAGAAGGAGCCAAAGATGAATTTTCAAACCTGAATTCTTTGCGATCCCTGGAGATGGACGCGGCGTGCTGGAGAGCAACAGAAGTGCTCAATTGGGGCGCTATTGGTCCATTACGCGGAGGACTTTTGCTTCAAGGTGACAGAGAGAAATGCCCGGGAAATTTTCACCACCAAAAGGTGGGAAACGCTCACGCCAAAAAAATGACATTAGCTGCAGCCCCTCCTTCGGAGGCCGCTGCGCGGGGCTGCAGTGGCAGTCCCTCGGAATGGATGGGACT
Organism: Puccinia novopanici; assembly: GCA_004348175.1. NCBI lineage: Eukaryota > Fungi > Basidiomycota > Pucciniomycetes > Pucciniales > Pucciniaceae > Puccinia > Puccinia novopanici. Next base: position 4,834 of record SMGU01010567.1, read on the forward strand.
TGTTGTTAAGCTAGAAGTGCCCACATGATGACAACCTGACAGTTTGAGTATCAAGCAATCCTGGCCCAACCAAGCACCAGGGATATTTTCCCAATATTCCCCCATTCCCCTCCACGAGCCTTCACTGAATGGATAGCACCTGCATCCATGACTACATTTGGAGTTCAACTGCGGGCAAAACAGGTCGAGGTATTCCCCATTATCTTATCCGGTGGGTTCGAGGGCGGGAGGGGCTAGAAGATTTTCACCTGGCCCGTCTTGTTAATTAGATAATTTGGTGGAAGCCGGAAATCTATGAAAGAAGATCTAAAAATGAGTCAGCGACCGATTGGTATCATCATGTGGGCGGCCGGGGCGCTGGGTGAGTGCAGCATTTCCTCTCTTTCTTTGACGATGGAGACGAGTTTACCCACCCCAGCCCACCGCTCTACCGGATCATTTGAGTTCGCCATGCTTCTGCCTGTCTTGGGTGAACTCATCAGTGGGCGACACCCACGCAAACCAATGCAAACTCTTTTCGCCCAGCACATGTACAACGGCCATTTGCCCACCCTGAGGCCAGCCCGAATGCTGGAGGCGGTGTGCCCAGGGGGAATCAGCGAGGTTTTACGCGTGCTGCGGCCCGAGTTAATAGCTCCCCCTAGGAACCAGGGAACAGAGGATTGCATGAAGGATTGATACACTCTCCTCCAAGTCAGCCCGAGCGCGAAACGTAATCCCCAGGGGTTCAAGCAAGGTGCCTACAGGCTGGAAAACGTCGACAGCGTAGCGTACCTGTTAGGAGTCTAACCGGCGGCCGATCTTGTATTAATGTGGATATCTTGTCCGCCATCTTCCACTTTTGTCATTCTCCCTCACTATATATCCTTGTGCCTGGTGCCGTGCACATCGAATCACTGCCAAAGAAAAAAAGGGGGAAAAAAATCGGCTGAGAAAAACGCAGCTCCTTACGGTATAAGGTGGTTTCCCTAACGGCCTAAGCCCACTTACGAAGACACCAGCCTGCCCTCTTTGAGGATATTACTCAACTTCTCTATCCCCGACATATCCGGGTCCGCAAGACTCGTTTTATTCCAGCGTCAAATCATTTGGTCAAGCCCGAGGAAGACCTTTTCAGCACCCCCTATCATTCGTTTAACCCCACGACTTGCTTGCCTTAAACATGAGGTATGTTCTCCTTAACAAATACTCAATCAAAGAGAAAGAAAAGCTTGATGAAGGATCATTTGGCTGTTCTTGTAGTATCGTCCAAACTCCAGTATTCTATCAGGCTCCAAGGGGCGACTTTAGACAAGTTCTGGGGCACGGAATTGCTCGCTATGGATTTTTTGGTTTTTTGAATAGTAATCGGACCGACTCAGACATGGGTCCCTTTGTTCAAGCAAACCTCCCGCCGCAGATGCAAGCTTTGTCTGCCCAGTATCTGGCGGCAAAGAAGGCCACAAGGAAGCGAGGGCTTAAAAAACACATGTTTGCACGCTTGGCCCAATTCTTCCCTGCGAACCTCTTCCTGGGAGCCTTGAACAAGGGCTCCAATATGCTAGTGACGGGCTTTAACCGGACCGAAAATCTAGCAGCAACGGAGTTTTTCAAATTTCCGGGTATGAACGAACTTACCCGGGACTCTGAATGGGGAACTGCAACGGTTAAAACTGACAGTTTGCAGGGAGATCTTTTGGTGAGTAAAAGTTTCTTGCATTCTCCTTTTGGTTTTTTGAAGAAACTAAAACCGCGTCCGCTCTGGATTTTCTGTATGGTACAATAACAGTGGTCTACAACCGTCCATGTGGGATCATCATCGCAGCCTCTCAGAATTAACATTGACACAGGCTCGGCGGATTTTTTCGTGTTTGATCCGAAATGTCAAAGCTGTTCACTCGACACCCATGCGGCATTCGTTTACTCACATTCAAGCACTTTCCTACCGCTTTTAAACCTCAACTTTACTGCCGAATATGCTGATGGCGGCGGAGTCAATGGGTACTTAGCACAAGATAGCTTGAATTTTGGTGGCAATGTCGTGGTACCTAACCAAGTTTTTGGCTTGGCTACCGATGTTAACGATTATTGGAAGTCCCTGGGGGTTGACGGGCTCATGGGACTGGGTCCCGATTCACTATCAATGTTTCCACCACCTCATAACAAAGGCGTATTCACACAGCTAGTTAAAAATAAAGCACTCTCTCAACCCGTTATCGGCATTGCTCTCACGAAGGCCTCTGTGAATTCCAGCGGAGAATTCTCATTTGGGAAGGTGAACGAACGGTGGATTCGAGGTGGTGCATCGCACCTATCATGGAAAAATGTTACAAGTCAAAATTTTTGGTAAGCTCCCTCTGACATGACGCATAAGTGCCCTGAAGAGACCTCGTTCGATTTCTGACCAGAAAATGAAACTACGCTAGGGGCACCGAACTGTCTGGTATTTTTGTTCATGGCCAAAATGTTATGGGGGTCGGTGACCCCCCTCGAGCCATAGTCGATACCGGTGTAAGCTCCTCATCATACTCTTTTTTTTTTTCAAAGAGTTGAATTATACGCGTCATTAATTCTACATTTTTTTTTTACTTTTGGGACTATCTTAATTCAGACTTCCCTAATGCTTGTGTCAGGTCAAGTTGCGGCGGGTATTCACTCTAGGATAGGTGGGGCGGTGATGGATCCATTGAATGGAATCTGGCGCTTGCCCTGTTCGATAGCCGATGCTCATACGGCGCACTCCCCTTCCCCGGGAATGCCCAACTTTGGGTCTTGGTTCTCGTCCGTAAAACCCTCCGCCCCACATCGAAGGGCAACTTCGCGTAAACATGCTGGAGAACCTACCGCTTCAGAGCCCAACATCTTTGTCGAGCTCGGAGTTGGTGTACCGAAACTCGGTATACCGGTCACTGATTTAGCGTACCAGGCCATTCCATCGAGCGAAGCCAACTCCCTTGCCGATGATGGCAAGACGGCAATGTGCTACAGTGGTATACAAGCTGGCGCGGACGGTTTCTTTGTGCTCGGAGGCACCTTCATCAAGGTCAATACTTTTTTAATCAAAATTCTTAGGGAATGTTAGCTGATTTCCAATTCTCCAATTCTTCCAACAGAATCACTACATCGCCCTGAGGCGCGATGGTAACGGCAATCGAATTGGCTTCGGGCCTCGCGCGGATCTTCCCGAAATCAAAGAGATGTCTTCATACTGACTGTGTGGTCAGAAGGTTCTCATTGGTATAATTTATCTAGCAGGCTGTATCAGTTTAGGCAGTTCATTAGTCTTCTTGAACGTCCTCTAAAGTGGGCGAGCGAGTTCGCATAGACCAGGGTGTAATACTCTTCAATCCTGGTATTCCTCGCATTTTCCCGTGACCTCACCGGAAACGGTAGAGTGCACCATATTTGTCCTTGAGCTTCTTTATCTTCAGCACTCTCATTACCCTTAAAGGTTTCTACAATAATCCTCATGGTATTTTCTACTTTGTTATTCATATGTCTGAGTATCAGCGTTCGTTTAAAACGTTGAAGTATGAACATTTTTATCATTAAAAGTACCCGGTGCCAAACTTGTGTCCTTTTTTTAATGATGGAATGTTAATTGTGCATATTTTCTTTTTTCTGTCTGGAACATGGCTGAAATTTAGGGGAAAATGAATGGATATAAGTATGTAAGGTTATTCATTCAATCAGTGATAAGCATTGCCTCAGAAAACAACTCAAAGAGTCATTAGCCACCAGAATAGTTGGGCGTTGAGTGACGCAAGTCATTATCATAAAAGAGTAATTAGCTAGTAGCTAATCAAAGACTTACTCTTCTAGGCATCAGATCTGAGGCTTCCCCAATGTGACAGACTGTCAAAACTGGACATAAAACTAACAGCTTGTAGAGCAACTGCTACCCCAAGTTGCTCAAGGCAAGAATTAATTCTCCCCTAATGAAAGATTCCTCAACCTCCAATGACAGTTATTAATCTTTGGAATATAATAGACCCATGAGCTAATAGCACAAATTTATGTGCAGAGCAAATTGATTAGCTAACAATTCTGTTGAATTTTCGACTCTTCACCTCTTTCTTTATCTTCCCTCCTCCTTTTCCCAATCTTTTCTTTTCTTGAAATCACTGATAATATAATAATATAAAAGTAGTCTTTTGTGTGTCTCAGTTATCTCAGTCTTGTAGTTATGAACCCTGAACATGAATCTGATCCACCAAATTATCTCAGTAAATTATTTCTTGTCTTTTGATTTCTCAGCTGATTAATTAGAATTAACGCTGTGATGTATTTTGTTCTTCCTATCAAGCTTATCTGGTCTGATTAAAATAAAAGGTCTTATCTAGTCTGTCTTGTCCAAAATCAAAATCATCTCTCAGTTGTTTTATTCAAATTCATTTCTTTATTCATTTCTTTTTCAACCAAATTTTCACCACTTGTATTTAGTCTATTTAAGAGTATCCACCCTCGTGTTGGTAAACCCGCTCAGTAAGCGGGATTTACAGACTTAACATGCATATTCAAACCTTCATGCTCTCTTTAGGGCTCAGTAACAAAATATTCCTTAGGCAAATCCGCATAGCTTGCTAGATTTGCCATCAGATACCGAGGCTTGGCAAATTGTCCTTACCAAGCCAAATTTTAATTTTCACTTTCCCTCCACAACATGGCCACCCAACCTTACACCAACTCAACACCCCCCACTCAACCCAACACCAACATGGCACCCACCACCAATACCAACCAACAAAAAAAAAGAGGCCCAAATTGGCTCCCCCATGAAGAAGAACAGCTTGCGATCTCATGGATCAACATCAGTGAGCAGCCCAAATTTGCTGCAAATCAGACCGGCAAGATGTTCTACAGGAAGATTGAAAGGGACCAGCTCTTTCTGCGGATGGGTTGCTTGGATATGTATATTGAGAGGTGCCATTGAGTAAGCAAAGGATTAAATATTCCTCCTCCATGTTGATGAGTTCGTTCATATGATCCATCACCAAGTTGCGGTTTAAATTCAAAGATTTTGTGGAATGATGGTGCCAGCGTGATTGGTAGGTTTGATACTGTTTGTCAGCCTCTATGCTACTAACCAAGTGTTTAAGAGCACTGGTTGTGCTATGAGTGATTGATTTAGTGTTGGCTTGGTGCGTGAAAGGGTTAATTCCTATGAATAATAATTATTAAAGATAATTAGCTTCATGAAGAATTTTTGGCGGAATAGACCCAAAAGGGTAAAAAGCTGGCCGTAGCCAAAGTTCAGACAATGCTGAAAAAAGGACTAGTACTCAGTAGAAGGGGCTAAAGTGCCTTCTCAAAGAGTCTTGAGATGTGGCTCAAGTGCCACCTCAAGGACCGGAAGTGTCAGAACCAATGGTTTAATTCTCACTCATAGGGAACAGCTTAAGTAGTCTAAATACATGAGCCAAGTTGTGGTTTAGAAAAGACTAATCAAGGGGTTTGAGTGTAAGAAGGGGGGCTGACAATATAAGGAGTGACATGTTGGGGAAAGGAGACAGAGACGAGAGTGAGGAGCGAAAAGACCAGAATTCCAACACTTCAAGTATTTAAATCTTGAAAAGCTTCTTCTCAACCTTTTCAGGGAGGGAAATCCTGTAAGTATACGTGGATTCTTCCTGCTGAGACAGTCAGGGAATATTCTAGAGGTAGTAAGTAACTAGTACTTACGTGGTTGGGCCTTTATAAGGGTTGGAGTGCAACTAACAACTGGTTGTAGTGGTTCAGATGTGCTTCAAGACTTATATAAGTCACTACAGGTTGATTCAGAGCAGAAAATAATTGGTGTGGATGATGGTGGATGCGTGATCCAGTGGCAAGAAAACTAAATAAGGCTGCTGGGATAATTTATAGACTGTCTGGTAGATAGTTATAATAATATCTGGTGGCTGAATGCGCTTTTCTGAGTGACTGGAGGCTTGGGGGAATTTACCAGAGGAAGCTGGTGCTTAAATATTCTAACAAGACACTCAGAAGCGCCCAATATCTTACTTATGGGACCTTTGAGGCACACTGGGATCAAGATCAACAAATGTTAATCCCTTGGATTATTACAAGGTTAATATTAACAGATCAATGATGGTAATTTACTTTAAATCAAAGTACACATCATTGATGCTGTTAAATTTAACAAAATAATTTTTATCTCCTTCCAGGCAGCGCTCAAAATTAATAATGATAATTAACTTTTAATTAATACACATCTTTTGATGTGAATAAAGTTGTTAACAACTTATTATCTCCTTCCTGTTGGCGCTCAAATTAATGATGTTAATTAACTTCCAATTAATGCACATCATTTGATGGGAATAAGATTGATAACAAATTGTTAACTCCTTCCTGTTGATGCCTCATTATGGGATACAGATCAAATGATGGGCTTATGCTTTAAATAATTAATTATTATTAATTGTAATATTTATAAGCATATTTGAGGCGCATATTTTGTAAGTTAAGTTATTTTATGTTATATTTTTACGGCCAAATATAATAATAGAATAAGGTAAAATAAAATATAAAATAATAGGACAAAATGTGCGTAGACAGAACAAAACAGAACCTTTTGAGGTCAGACAAAAATAGGCAAAACCTATTATAATAATTTATAATCAGGGTGTTAAAGTTGATTAAGGTTTCAGTACTGTTCTTGTCATGTAATTTACTCATTGTGTTACGTGTATTATATTAATTGTACTGTGTTGATTCTAATAAAGTATAATACAAGTAATATAATATTAAATATTAATATTTTAACAACTTATTACATAATTTAACAATATTAATTATGTAATATTTCATTGTAACTACTTGGGGAATGTCAGGTATGTTGATATGGAATGTCAGGTATGTTGATATTACCTCTGTGGTTGACACTGTTGGTTAACAAGGATTTAAGTAGTAACAACAGTGGGAACCGTCGGTAAATTAGCTATACAGAGGCTTGGGGCTTGGTAATGGGGAATTTAGCTAAAGATTTTAAACCCAACGGGGGTGGATGCTCTAATTAGCATAAAAACAAGCAACATCAACATTGGTTCTTCACTATCTTTCTCCACACCATCCTGAGCCAGTCCATTGATCCTCTCCCAAGCATCTCTGTCCCCTTCTAAAAAACCTCTTCTCAACTCTTCTGCTCTCCACTGTGATTCCAACAGTCCCAAAACTCAACAAATTCATTGTGTCAAATATTTAATTAAAAAAAGTATTAAAAAATACTAAAAATTTAAGGAGGCAGTTTGTTTCAAGAATTTAAGAATTAAGCTAACACTGATGAACCTCTATGCAGAATACACCCTCTCAATCAGCTTTCTATCTAATCACCTGCTCTTTTTAACAATCTTGTTTTTAAAATTATTTCATCACTCTTGTAAGACTACTACAAGAACACAGAGTGTTCTATAATACAAAAGTCTTTGAATAGGTGTGAGGCACGTTAGACACACAAAGACGAGGCTGAGACAAACAAAGACGAGGCTGAGACAAACAAAGACGAGGCTGAGACAAACAAGCACAAGACAAAAGTCTTTGAATAGGTGTGAGGCACATTAGACACACAAAGATGAGGCTGAGACAAACAAGCACAAGCAAAACTAGAGACAATGGACAAAGTAAGAAACAGACAAAGATAATGAGAATAGGGAAGATGGAGACAGACCTAAAAGGGAGAGTCGAGATGAGTAGCAAGCACACAAGTGATTGAACCAGAAGATGATGATGGTTAGATAACTGTGAACATGAGAATTGAGAACGGACTATAACAACATCTTGAGGTTTCAGAAATAAGAACAATGTGCAGCAACTTGTAACTATCACTACTTATGTAAGCTACTATTGATGTACCCGACTATCCTTCCAATATGTTCTGCTTTTACGTAATAAAAAACACTACCTTTATGTTTCACATATCTCTTGTATCTCAATAGAATTTATTAATCTCTAATAAAAATAAATGAATCTTCTAGTTTTTCAAAACCTTGGGTTATAGCCTTTGCCCCAGGTCCTTTGTGCATGGCGGCTTCAAAATGAGCTCTTGAAATTGTTGGAATTCTGACCATGCTCCAAATGGTCTTTCTTGTTCTCTTTTTCTTTTCTTTCTTTTTCACCTTAAGCCCCCAACTCAGGCCCCTTTTTCCATGTTGTATTTCTTCTTGTCCCCATCAGAAATACAACCTCACTTGGTTCTGAGCCCATAGCACTGAGACCTGCTCTACTCGAGTCCCTCTCACTGTTGATCCAAGCCCCTGAGTATACTCTACTCTTGATTTTCCAGCTCGCCCTTTCCTGTTCTGTCTGGCCTTAAGCCATTATTCTTTCAGAAATTATTTACATCATTTTGGAATCTGTTGATGAATTTTTATCAAATGGGAACAGTGTTCCATTGATGAAGCCATGACAAGATTTGAATCCATTTGAATATGCAATCTTGAAGGAATTTGATATTAATCAGGAGATCTAGTTGAAAGTTTCCTACTCTTCTAGATGGAAGGTTTATCCACCCACATACACATCATCATCAAAAGGGAACCATGCCTTCAGAAATCCTAAAGGAAAAAAATGTGCCAAGTTTACCTGATTGATGAACCATTTCTGTGCCCATTTTTTGCAAATTTTACATCTTTTTTCTGTCAGGTGATTGTGGGATAGTCACTGAGGGATGTTGTGGTTTTTGTGGAAAACAGTGTGATCTGCAATAAATGATATAATAAATTTAATTTGATGGTATGATTTGCAAGTTATTCTGTATTAAACCTGCTCAAAACAAGCAGAAACACTAGACTGCTGTATGTTAAACTAAAATTTCATGCCCATGAAGTGTTAGAATAGAAGCCAATCACCCATTCAACCAACACTGTGGTGTCAGAGAATTTCTGAAGCCTCTACACTACATGACACTTTTTTGTGAAAAAAATTGAAGTGTAGTGGACAATCCAGTAGCTTTAGCATCTGCAAAGAGCCACTATATTCATGAGATTGGATTTTTTGTGGCACTTTAAGGAATTGATAAAAAACAAATAGCCTTCCTATTTGGCCAACCAAACTATATCCATAAAAAAAAAAAAAAATTATCTTGGTGTCCTTAATGAGTATGGGCACATGAATGAGAGAGAAAATTAGAAATGGTTGACTCAATAGCCCAGTTCACATTGGGACCTTTAACACCATTGTTAACCCACATGTCATAAATCGTTTTTAAAAAAAATCAAGTGCTCAGATTGGTCCAAAACAGCTGAATCTGATGAGCAAAAAATTTTAAGAGAGTTTATGTTGACAGGTGTTAAAAGCTGTGTTAAAGATCCCAATGTGAACTGGGCTAATTAATTAGATAAGAGGATGCAGACATGATCATAAGGGTAAAGCATTTTGGAATAGAGGATTATTTGAAACTGGGTAGTAAGGGATAAGAGTCTTGATTTGGGATAAGTTCAACAATCAATTAAGTAATTCTCTATGTACAAAATTAATGACATTTGTTGATGTAACAATTTGAATTACTTTCAAGTTTGGGGGACTTGTCACCCAAGAGGTGCTTGGCTGTTAAAAGCATAGAACAAAAGATGTATTGAAAGAGGGGCAACTCTTGGGAAGTGGTGGATATTTCATCTAGAAGTGTAGAACAAATGAATTATTGCAATGAGGTTTGAGAAAGGCTGTGGCATATATGGAGGGGATTTGTGAATGGCATTAGTTTCTCCATGCTAAAAGCATAGGACAAATAGGGGATTTTTGAATGGTATCAGTTTCTTCATGCTAGAAGTGTAGAACAAAAGGAGTATTGAAAGCGGGGTGAGTTGTGGGAGAGGTCAGGGTATATATATATGGAGGGTTTTGTGAATGGTATTAGTTTCCCCATGGGAATTCCTTGGTCCTCATTGGGCGGCATCACCAGAGGTAAAAGGTTGAGTACCATTATGTAAGGTAAAAAAAGTTTTGGCGGAGGGTGTTTGGTTGAAGTCAACCTGCTAATTGAACCCACAGCCTCAGGGTGGTGGGGTTTGCAGCGGAGCGGCAGGCCATCAAGCTATAAGCTCTCCTCTTCTCTTGTTTTTTTCCAAGGTAAAAGAGGGGCCATCTTGAGCTGAAATGAGTTGAGGGAAGCTCAGATCATCTCACCCAGCTCAGCCTGGTCTTGGGTCTAAAACCAAAGACAACAACACATTTTTCATTGGTTTAAAACGGAAGAATCGGGTTAACGGAGGTATCGAGGCGATAGCACGACGTTGAAGGACTTTCACTGGGATGTATGCTTCGCAAGTCGACGGGTGTGCAAGGCTTCGTTGGTATGGTTATATCCCCTGAAAATGTATTTGAAAGGCTTCTTCGCCGCTCAAGTTTCTTAACTTGATTCTCAAAATGCAACAATGGAACACATATTCAAGATGCACAAGGTAAGGTGCTGACTGCCAACCAGTTGCCCAGCGCACGGCTTGAGTCTCAGCAGATCAGCAATCCTAGTGCTGGGGGGGATGTCGGCGGTCTCTCTCTTTCTCTCTCTCTGATCTCTGACTGGCGAGGCGGTGAGAGGGCGACCCTTTGGATGCCATCCAGCCTTGGTTTTGGGGACGTAGCTGTGTGCTTTCCGGCCGGCGTTGCTGGAAGACACTGGCCAATAGTGCAAGTGTTCTGTGAGGGTCTGATTGATGAGTCTGGAATGAAAATCCAATCTCATAATGCGATTATTTCCGGAGGGTGTGATCACGGCGGATTATTGAAGTGACTTATAGACACCACTGAAGCCGGGCTGCCCGTGGATGACTCTGCCAGGCTCTTCGCTTCCTGATGGATGGCCAAGTAGCGACTGGCCGGTCTGCCATGACAGGCAGATGGCGGCACCGGGTGTGGGCTATAACCGGCCTCACGCTTTGCCGGATCCGTCCTTTGTGGCACCAGCCCGACACGCCGGAGAAGAAGCTGGCAATGTGAGCAACTGGATACTTTCCAGAACCGGCGACCAAAGTCAGGAGCCAAGACAGGAAGAAGCAAGCTGAAAATGGGCCAGCCCTCTCATGAGAAGCTAGTCCATCCAGCCACCAAATCACTCCCCCTCTCTGCCGGACATTGTTTCCACTTAACCACCCCACCATCACCCCCCCACACCCAAGCACACACGTCTCTACATAGCACCATCGACAGTCCCGCTCCGATGATGCCGTTCTCTCGTCCCCGCCGGAAGTCGCGGACGCCCAATGACCATCGCGGCCGGCCGAGACGCGCCTCACTCACCCAGCAGACCCGCAAGACTCGCTGGGACTCCTACCGTCGATCAGCAAGACATCAGGAGCCGTCGGGTTCCGGCTGGTCGTCCGACTCGAGGAGGAGTAGCGATGAAAGCTTCAAATGTGCCGGTACGCTGTAAAAGAACACTCGGCCATAATAGTAGAGAGATCACTCATCCTCATCTGTTCTCCCTCCACCCCCCCAAAAAAATAAAATTAAAAAAATGACCACGGACAATCCAGGAGATCAGGCCATGGACTGTTTCCAACTGATGCCGGCCCCTAAACGGAGGCCGAAGCCTCCTGAGCCAAAAGCCCAACAGCAACCGCATCACAATAGCAGCAGCAGTCATCCAACCCCTGCAGCAGGGGAGCTAAAGAGGGCTGCCGACGGAGGAGATGTTATCCCTGCCCGCACTTCCACCAGCACCATAGAGAAAATCAGGTTCATGCAGGTGGTGGCCGAGGTGGATAAAGCCGTCGGGATGGCTCCCGCCTCCTCCGCCTCCTCCTCGTCAAGCTCAGATCATCACACCTATCGTCAGACTGGGCCCATTGCCAAGGATGGTCAGCAGGCTGGGAAGAAGGGGGAAGATCAGGAGAGCAGCGGTTTAATGTGGACATCTTCAAATCCTCTCCTTCAGGAGAGATTCTTACCATCCGACCGCCTAAGACGTCCAAGTCTAACTTGTATTCCTCGGACGGGCTTGTCCAAGAGGAGTTGCATGCGGAGCGGTGGGAGTCTCTGCAACAACTCGAGCGGCGAGCCACAGAGGCTTCGCTAGAAGGCCTGCGCAAGGCGAGTCTCAAGGTGAGTCATTTTTTCCTACATGAGGACTCCTGTGTCTGCCCATCCTGTTGACGCTTCCTCCAAACCTCTTCTAAAATCCATATCCCAAGTCCATATCATCAGGGAGTCACGAGACGCACCGTTCTGCGCAGCCCTTCTCTCGACAGACGTTCGGCGGCGGCAGCCGGAGCAAGCGGTCGTCGCGCACGAGCCACCGCTGGGGCTCCAATGAGAGCCACAGGACTGTGGAACATAGTACGGCCGCAACCGGTACTACCACGGCCATCCCGCTGAGCGGTGTTCCCTTCGTCCAACCAGATGAGAATCAGACCTCGAGGAAGGAGATGTTGCTTCTCAGATCTCCCTCCGTCTCGGTCGTTCAACCGATCCTAGAAAAAGTGAGGCAGCTGATCATGAACCAGGAGGCCATGTCAAAGTATATCTGACGAAAATGAGACGGTGATCTGTCTGACTTGACAGGTGCAGAGCTCCGCCGCTCCGGCGGAAGGGTCAGCGTCGGATGCAGTAGTCCCTGGAGGAGGATTAGGGGCGCGGCGGATGTCGAGGGTTTTGAACCTGAGCAAATGTTCGGAGGTGTCGGGACGGACGGACGAGACAGATGTGCTGATGCCACTGCAGACGACGCGGGCCGGCTGCTCCAAGACGGACGAGCAGCAGAGCCGCGACGTGATCGCGCTCCCCTCCTCCGCCGTCAGACAGATGGTCCGGACCTCCAACTACCTCATCAACCGCAAGAATAGCGCCACATACTCCACCGACCCTCTCGACCCTACCCTGGTCAACTGGAACTACCAGGACGACTTGAATCGGTCGAACGATGGTGCGTCCCCTCCCCCTCTTGCACCCAGGCTTGTGTGCGAAGGTTCTGTGGCTGATAGTGAAGTGCAAGGGCGCTTATGTTGGCAGATGTGACGCAGCCGTCGTTGATTGAGATTTCGATGAACAAGGTGAAAGGGGAGTCGATAGGGGAGGAGATGGAAGGCGGGATGGAGGTTCTGGGGGAGCGAAAGGGGTGGGGGGAAGGGGAGGGGAGGAGTGAGCGGTGGAGCGGGACGGGCGAGCCGAGCCGGTTCCGACGGCTGTCGATCGGCGACGCCGGCACCGCGCCCCGCGACCGGCGCTATCGGTACCAGAAAACCCACCCCGCTCTCCCCCCCAACGGGCCCTCCGCCACCTCCTCCCTTCCGCAACGAGCCTTCGCCAACCGCCCTGCCCCCGCCACTCTCCCTCGTCGCCGCTCCTCCAGCCTGTCCAAGCCCCCTCCTCCCTTCTCTCTCCCCTCATCATCTCTCCCTCATCCACTCACTTTCCCTCCAGCGTAAGATCCTTTTCTTTCCCTCTCTACACCCCTTGGATCTGCTTCCCCTGGTAGACTGACTGCTTGTTTTCGTGCGCGTTTCAGTGGTCATGGAGGCGGATCAGGGGCAGAAGCAGGAGGAGTGGCTGGGGAGAAAGGCTGGACGCCGGGGGCGCAGGCGTGGAGTGCGTGTGGGAATACGACGCGAGAGTCGTGGAGTGATTTCCGGAGCCAGGGGTGGGGGGAGGGAGGACCAAAGGTGGGGGAAGGAGGGTGGCGTCAAGGGAGCAAGGATCCCGGGCGGCGGGGCGGGCGGAGGAGTGCCGCGCGAGACGCCCAGCCGGGCTGCCCCGGCAAGCGCCTCTACCGTCTCCCCGGCCCCACCTCCCAGTCCGAGCCCGCCCTCCCCTCCAACCCCCGCCACCCCTCCCTCTCCACCGCCTCCCTCCGCCATCGGCTCCCCAGGAAACTCCGCAAACGCGGCCTCCCTCCTACGCCTTTCCCCGCTCACCACCCTGTTCCTCCCCCTCCTCTCCCCCCCTTATCCTCACACTTCTCAACCCCCGCTAGTACTAAACCCTTCTCCAAATCCTTCCTCGCTAGCCTCAAACTCTTCTGCAAAACTTTCCTCGCCCCTCATCCTTCTCCCTCCGCCCTTCACCACAACCTTCCTCCGTTCAGCCCCACTACTACTCCTGAACATCCTGACAAGTCCAAACCCAAAGTCACCCCTCATCATCATCAGTGATCTCAGCCACTACACCTATTACATCGTATATCCTTTCTGTCTGATAGATTCTTCAAAAGAAGCACCTTGATTCTTGCTCATTTCATCTTACTTGGACTCTCTATCCAGACTCTTACCCTTTCCTCTCTTGCTCTCTCCCTCTCTGATTGATATCCTGTTGTTGTAACATACATATCTATGGTTCATAGTGCTGCTTCTCAGCTGTTGTACAACACCAATACATCCACCACCCCTTCCTCTGTCTCTCTCACATCTGTGTGCCCCTTCACTCATGTGTGTATCTAAACCCATTTCTCAGAGATTTCTTGAGTGTATTATCTTTGAGTATCCATACATCATGGCCAGTGTCAGAGGAAGTTCTTATCATGAGATTGCAACATGGATGTTACAAATCTGTATGCACGCTGTGGTCTTCTCTATTCAACATTTGGGGGACTTTTTTTTTTTTTTTTATAATCAGGACTTGCTTCATCCCCACACCAAGAAACAGATGTAGTTCTGAACCAGAAGCCTGTATGGGATGGATAATCTTCGTCACTGACATTTAAGAAAGCTACATGATTTCGTGTTCTGGGTGACATCCTTTGCATGAGAGCATTACGGATCTTCAAATCTCTTTGACTGGTGTATTTTGCTGGTTATTGCACAAGACTTCGACTACTTGACAGAAACAAAAAAATCACGAGAGAGAGAGAGATGTCATGTATTCGAGTTGTTACCGCTTGGCAGTATTCGCCGCTTCTGCCGAGATTCCCAGCGAGCCAAATCCAGCAGGAAAAAAAAAAGAAGGGCGCATCAGCAGCGTTTCAGGAAAAGGGGGCGACACATACACACACAGAGAGAGACACGAGTTTATTATTAGAGGAAGGAAAAAGGGGAATCTCCAGCGCACCTTTTCGAGTGGCGTCTTCCAGCAGTTGAGTGTCGACGGCGGCCTTAGGAATTTGGACGTAACGGACGACGGAGCCACGAATGAAGCAGTTCTTGACGGCCATCTGGATGGTAGCGACTGATCAGCGAGTGTGTTGGGTGGATATGGATGGGGTGGCAGGAAAGACAGACCATGTGGGGATGTCGTTCCTGGTCAAGCACCTTGATGTTTTCCAGCTTCAGGTTGAGGAATCTGATAGGGAGCAGGGTCAGACAAGACCCTGTCACAGTCTGGGTTCATTTTTTGTGTGACTCAACTGATCGACACTGGCTAGGGTGCCTTGGATGGCCAGGTCGTTCTTCAGCTCGATCGTCACTTCCTGCCCCGTCAGCGTCTTGAAGACTGAGAATATCAACTGCATTCATCCGTGCGTTCCATCCCAATTAGTCAGTTCTGTGTCTGTCGGCTTTTGAAGCAGTGTGTGTTCGCTTACCATGATGGTTCGTGTTGCGGAAGTCTTCCTCTGCGGCGATCGGCTGTGGGAGGAAAGCTGGCACGCGGGTGTCACTCGTCTGTCACGCATCGTTCACCAGCACTGTCACGGGTTTTCTCCCTCAGCCAGCCAGTCAACTCTCTGAAATTATTATTATTTTTTCGAAGAAATGTTTTTGTTGTCGACCCTTCTTCGCAACCGCAACGTCTTCTTCTTCTTCAACAGCAGCGTGAGGAGCAAATCGACCCACCGAGCATCCACCCTAGTTGATCCGACGCTGCTAGACCACCCATCGCTGTCAGACTCACCACAAGCCCAGTCATCCGCCAGGGCGCACATCGATCACCTCTTGACTCACCCAACCCAATTCAAAGACACCTTGCTCCCCTTCGCTAGGCTCAGCTTCAGTACTAGCGGAGGGAAAGGCGGCCAAAATGTCAACAAAGGTAGGTAGCCCTTCCCCTTTTCTCCCCTTCCTCAACACTCCTGACTCACTTATAATTCAAAATGGCACTTGTTCAGTTAATACTAAAGCCACCCTGAGGCTGGATCTCGGGAAATTAAGATCAATCATCCCGGCATATTGGATCACCAATCTAAGTAATTCGGTACACATTCTCAAACTCCGTAATATATCCTTTTTTGTTTTCTTGAAACTGATGATGAATGAATTTATGAAGCATTTGTATGCACCACAGACAGGACAGCTAGTGATCCAATCCTCACTGACCAGGTCTCAGGCCTCGAACGTCGATGACTGTTGGTCGAAACTACTGCAAAGCTTTCACAGTGCTTCTCAAGCCGGCTTGGTGGTAAGAGATTCCCACCCCATAAAAGGAACATGCTAATAATACTGGTGTTCATCGACTGGATTCAATTAACAGGGTGCAACGTCAGCTGAACAATCCAACAAAGTTCAGCGGTTGAAATCAATCGATAAAAGTCGGACTAGGAAGATCAAAAGTATTCGGAAAGATATCAAGTCCAATCGATCAAAGCCTATTTTCTGAGTAGATACACTGCTTGAGTGGGAACTCTGGGTGATGCTTTCTT